>OU015498.1:89269141-89468048 GCA_907164885.2 Dolomedes plantarius
ATCTTTCTTCTGAGATGAATCGATGTGTCATCTCAAATTATGATACTGATATTCAGTTTTGTGCATCTATGAGCTTTAGGTTTTACTCTTTGTTTTCTAGCACTCATAATTAATCCATGTGTTAAAAGAATAGTTTCCTAATATTTGTTTTATAAGTATGTGTAGTAAAATAAATATGTGAGAGTACTGAACAAAGTTTTGCCTTTAATTTCATAGCAATAATTGTTGAGGTGTTGACTTAAATCAAGACTTCAAAATGATAATCGTACTTCGAAATCTGTTCATAAAGTTATGAAGTATAAAATAAAAATTTCATTATATTATTAAATGAAAAATGTCTAATTACATAGACGATTATTGTTTAAGTATAAAGTCGTGGCCAAAATTGTGGACACTTTTTGAAATTTGAATGTTTATCAAATTTGAATGCTTATAAAAAATGTTACATTGCATCCAGTGCAATGATTCATACATCAATTGAAAGTAAATTTGATGCTGAATTCAACACAGTAAACTGAGGTCAAATATTTACATTATAAGGAATGTTAGGTAATTAAAACTACAGTTAGGGTGAAATTCCCTGTGTACTTGCGATGTTATTGTCCTATCAGTATTTCGTTGGGTATCCTTTATTTTCAATGCACAGTGACGTGGAATTAAGCCAACCAACGTTTGGAGCTCTTCCTTCTTTGTTATGTGGTGCCATGAGACAATTATAGCCTCAATTAATTCTCTTTTATCCGATGGACCCCTCACATGGACTAGTTTTTTCAAACGGAACCACAAATGGAATTCAGGTTTAACCTGTTTCCTGACCATCCCAGCACCTGTGTGTCGTTCTTTTTGAACCACTTTTGGTATATCCATGCAGTGTGGCAGGGAGCAGAATCCTGCTGGTTAAAAAAAGGGGGAGGGCATTATCTGATAAAAGATCCCTGATAGAATGTAGAAATTTTGGTTGTATGGTGGTGTCTTTGTACTTTCTGCTGTACAGTGGGTCATCTATGACATGAAGGTGGCCTACTGCATTTGCTAACATACATGCCCACATCATAACACTTGTAGGATTCTTTGTTGTTGAATGCAATTTGGATGTACCTCTTTCCCGATGCGACGTTTCACATAATTTTCTCCCATCACTACCATATATAGATATCTGAGTTTCGTCACTCCATATCACTTGTTTCCATTGACACTCTGTCCCTGCAATGTGGTGATTTGCTCACTGTATTTGTTTCTGCCATAGCTTTTTATTAAGTAATGGCTTTTTTTCGGGGAATCCTACCTTTTATGCCAACCTCCGTTAGTCTCTCTCCGTACCGTTCTTGCACTGACAAAAACACCAGTTGAACTCAGTTCGCTGCTAATGGACGCAGATGACGTCCATTAGTACCTGAGGCAAATTCGTTTTATTATCTTATCATCAACAGCTGTTTTGCACTTTTTCCAGCCTTTCCCTTCTTTGTTTTGTATAGATTGAGTTTCTTGAAAGCATAAACAAAACTTTTGTACTCCTGATGTTGTCACATTCCCACCAACTTCTCTCGCAATTGCTGCATACGAAAGACCATTTTCACTAACACAACAATCCTGAATCAATCTCTTCCTGGGTGACGAATCATCATTTTTCCTTTACGACATTGTTTTATTTATATTTTACACTTTCAATAACACTAAACAATTCACACAAACATCCAACCGTAATTGCACTTCAGTAACCAACTTTATTCTACAAAATGAAACACTGACATGTCCCACCTTCGAACACGACAATGCATCGACTCATAAACGACAGCTGATAACTGGTCCTCAGAACAACGATTCCGATTGTCTGGTTGTAGCTGCTACTACAATCCGCATATTGAATCTCACACATCTATGCTTCTTTCTGACTGAATGTAGCAGAACATTCCGTTTAATGTAAATATCTGACCTCTGATTAGTATGTTGAAATAAGCATTTAATTTCCTTTCGTTTGATGTATGAATCATTTCACTGCGTAAAGTGTAGCAGTTTTTATAAGCGTTCAAATTTGAAAAATATTTCAACTTCAAAATGTGTCCTCAATTTTGGGAACTACTGTACGTACGATGTAAAGCACTTAAACACACTCTAGTCAAACAGATAACTCAAATATTTTAAAAGCACTATATTCTTAAATTTGATATTAATAACAACGAACTGTAGCTAAAACGTCTTTAAACCTGACTTGCTTGTGACAGATTAATTTCTAGCGACATCATACCTCAGAGGTTAATTTCTACTACTACTATAAGTTGTTTTGCGAAATGCAATCCAATTAGTTACTCAAACTGATGGCTAAAATCATTTTTCTTGTTACTATGGAATTAGTCATGGAATGGTCTATTCATTTCATGGTCTATGGAATTAGTCGAATTAGTCATTTTAATTATTACTGAATTCCAGTGAGAATTGAAATGGATAAAGTAAAATTTTTGAATTCATTCTTTCAGTGCTTCAGATTTTTGCACGAAGAGATTGCAACCACATGTCGTTACATCATTTATATTTTCCAGAAAGCTTGGAATTTTTAGGTATAAAGGAAAAATAGTTCTTCCAGCTGAAAATACTGCGGGAACCCCACTCTATATGTTTCAGCAACTATTTAAAATTTTGTCAGGCAACTTGTAGATTAGGCATTTTAGAGGTTTCAGTAGTTCATTACGTTAGTTCAGAGACTCGGCACCTAAAATCAAAATTTTAACACTTGTACACCGTGCTTATTTCTCTTTTTCGAAAATATTTTAGAGCTTCAGAGCGAGAATGAGGCGACTTTTAAAAGAGCAAGCCTTATTTTATGATAATTCTCAGGATGTTTAAAAAGATTTTCATATTACATGACAAGAAGGCAGTAGCTTTAAGGTATTCCCAACTTTAAGGAAATTTTAGATTAAATCTTATGTGACAAACTTTAACAGTTATCACAAAAGATTGCACTTTGTACTGCATTGTGAAAAGATATGCGTTTTTAGGACTGTTTTAGAATAAAATGCAAAATGTTGAATAGATAATACGCATGTGTTTCCGTTTCTTGACATTTTACGAAAATCTGTATTATTTCCCTGTAAAATGCAGATTAAGTTTGTATTATTAAATGTTTCAGTGTTTTTGGTTAAATGTAAAATAAATGTTAAATAAAGTTGGATGTAACAAGCAACTTTTGAGTCATCCATTATTTCACATTCTCTTAGTTGAAAAGTTATTTTCTGTGTGTTTCTCAGGTACAAGTACCTGATGTTTTACAAAAAGAATTTGACATGCTTATGAATGTCAAATCTATGATCTATAAAGACATTAAACACGTAAAACTATTGAAATTGCATTATATATATATATATATATATATATATATATATATATATATATATATATATATATATATATATATATATATATAAATTCAATACAATAAACAAAGGAAACATAATTTTGATTATGATGATGACAGCGTAAAGAAAATGCGTCAGTCTACAGATGCAGCACTAAACACTATATGTTTCTTCAGTATGTTTGTTATGTTCTTCAGTATATCAAGATGTGCTATCTTGTCCACGATTCCATCTATAAATACAAGTTTCCCCACCCCTGCTTCTGCCATGCAAACCCTAAACATTACTGACCCATCATCATGCTTAACGGTTGGAATTGAATTTTTTGGATTGAAAGCAGAGTCTGTCCATACGAAAGCCGCCATTGCCAAAAACATTGTACTCGCTTTCATCTCTAAAAATAACTTCATTCCAAAGCAGTTTCGGCTTTAAAATGTGAGCCTTTGCAAACTGTAATCACTTATCTCTATTCCTTTTACTAATAAAGAGCGTTTTCTAAGATTTCCTGCCATTATAGGCAGCTCTTCTGAGGACTCTGCTTCAATTTTAGAAGAAACGGACACCCAAAGTTCTAGAAATAATTGAAGCAATTTTTGGAGCACTTATTCTAGCATCAACCTTAATATGATGTAAAATTCTCCTCTCTACTGTTCAGCCTAATAATCTTTTTCTGCCTCTTTCTACTTTATTTTCTAATATGCCACCCTTTTAAATATTTCGACGACTTTTTTGATGCAATTGGCAATTCGGCAAACTATTTTAATCTATTTTTCACAAAGATTTACCTTCATATGACAGATTAATGAAAAGTTTTCTTTCCTGTATCGTTGTTTCCTTTCGATTCTCCATTTTTATCTAATTAAAAAGTTAACAAATGCTAGTTTTGAAATAGAAAGACTTTTTTGCGGAAGCACTAAACTGTAAATATTTATAGTATAATATTTATCACAATAAATGGTAGTTAAAACAAGTAATTTAAAAAATGATCTCTCAGTTTTGTGTGTCAGTTCTTGCAGCTCTTCTTTCAGAACCTCAATTGTTTATTTTCACAAATTACCAGTTCTTAATTTTTTAGGCAGTTTAATACTAAAATGTTTCTTCTTTAGTGGCACGAAATTTGATGAACATTCCTCTTAATTTGTGCATAAAATTTATCCTTAACAGTCCGAAAGCAAGTGCATCCTCAATTTTAGGAGTCACTGTATACTGAGAACTACATTTAAGGCTGCTGTGTACTAACCCTATTGGATTCGCTCACCTCAATGTTAACAAACAGAGAAAATTTGTCCAAGGAGTGCCGACTTGGATTTAAATATTTAGAAAAAAAATGTACTCCATAATAAAGAAATTTTACACCTTGGAGCAATTTTCATTTATTTTTAAAATGCATATAATATTTTTAAATTATCCAGGAAAAAAATCTGGTATAGTGTATTTTAAACGCTCATTAATTCTTTTGGTAGACGAAATTTATAAAATTAATCCTGTTGCAAGTTGCAGAAAGATTTAGGCTATCTGAAAATAACATTTTTATTGGATTATCAGCATTTATGTAGCTGTAAATAATAGACAAATTTCCTCCATAGGTTAACACTGAGGTGAGCGAATCCAATAGGGTTAGTACACAACAGCCTTAAGGTTTTCTTCACCACTCCTTATTACAAGCATACCAAGTCGAAAAACTTTATTGATCTGACGTCTAAGTGGATCATTGTTCATCACTGTCATAACAAAAACACAGATTGTGATCTAATTTACACGAATGACGTCTGATGTAACTTTTTCGAAGAAAGTAGAAAATTTATTACGAATTTCTATAAGCCCAATGTTACTGAAACGTCCTATTAATCTAAATTCTCCCCCCTTCTCCGATGAATGTGCAAAAGAACCTAAGAATACATGTCATTCCAAAGAAAAAGTTTAAATCAAAGTGACGTCAGAATGACGGAGCGTATAGACAATTCTGTAAAAATGTTGGATCTGAAAAGCCAAAAGATGGCGTTACACCATCTGTTACACCAATTAGTTTAAATCGCTTCACTCAGCTAATGTGTATAACAATTGGTAGAACATTGAAAGATATAAAATGTTAACCGAAATTATTCGATTCGATTAATTAAAAAAATTGTAATCGATTAAGGATATTTAGGTCTCTAGTTTTCATTATTAAAGTTTCAAGTAGGTCCCTAATTTCCTTGTTGAATCCCTCTAGTTATGTTTTTCTTTCTTAGGGATGCCTAATGTTTGTTATTTGAGATAAGGTTGCAACTAGAACAGCTCTCACAGTGAAGGTAAGATTTATCGAGAATTATTGGATGCTCTTAAGAGTAGTTGAATAAAATGCATAAATATGAATTTTTAGACATTGTTAATTTTATGAAATTACTGTAGTTCATTCGAACTCGTGATACAGTTTCTGTTCATAAAATTAATTACTTTTTAAGAATTTTTCATATATATATATTCTTATTTTGGAAATATCTAGTAGAAACTTAACGCTAGAACTACCAGGATGGTCAATTTTAACATGTTTTAACATCGATAGAAACTGGTAGATCTGAATTGTAGGTAGTTCTAGTGTTAAATTTCTTAAAACCCATAATTTCTGAAATCATTCCGTAAATTTTATGGTTTGTTTTAAAATTTTACTTTCGGAGATCTAGGTATTATTGGCGATTATTCAAAAACAGATCTCTGACCACAATGTTTACAAAATTCTTCTGAATGGAAAGGTCTAAGGAATGTTTCATGCTCTGTTGGGTATGAGTAGACTTGTCGTGTCTCGTACTTGCTTGTTTTGACCGACAGAATGTACTCCCCCTCTATGGTTATGTGGCATGGAACGTTTGCTCATGTGAAGTTTTGATAGATATTTTCTTTAGTGTGAAGAATAACTGAAATAAAAGGAGATGGTTTTTTTAAAATGTTAAAGTTTAGAAACATTAAAGTTTTCTAAAGAGTATACTCCTGCTTCAGAAATTGTTTAGTTTTTGATTAAGACAGATTTCTTTTAGCGGATTCATAATTGAGGCGTTCCCGTCGAAAAAAGGGTAAGTGCCAAAATTTCCGAAGAGTATTTTTTTTCACTGATACAAGGGTTTTTCCAAGGCTAATGGCGGGGAAAAAGGAGATAAGTGCTAACTAGCTTGGTTTAGTTCTGTGCTTGGCACTTACCTCCTTTTCCACGCCATTAGTCTTTGAAAAAACCCTTGTATCAGTGAAAAAATACTTTGGAAATTTTGGCACTTACCCTCTTTTCAAAGGGAACTCCTCAATTATCTTTTTGTATCAAATTTTTCTGACTATCTCGGCCTAACACCTTATCGTTTTCCTAAAGTCAGTTACTCTTTTATGGTTTAAACACATTTTATTTACTTTAACAAAGTTATTCATGAATCTCGTACTTTTAAAAACTTCTTTTGAAATGATTTATTGGTGATATTTTTCAGCAATTAAGAAAATAATGGAATTGATTACAAGTAGTTAATGGCTTTTTTTTTTTTTTTTTTTAAGAATACTGATTTTTTCTAGAAGCTTATAGATTTATCTTTGTAAAAACCTTCTGATTATTTTTGAAGTCAAACTTTTAAAACGTTAATTGATGTTTTGAATTCTAAATACTTCAAATGCTTCTTGTTCAAGTATTTAAAGTGAGAAATTAGACAATCCACAGGATTTAAATACATATGCCTGTTCTGAAAAGAATTTTCTTATCGGGTCCAACAGGACGGGAAGAGGTTAGGTTTCCCGAACTTGTGTTAACTTATTACTTTTTCTCTACTCACAACTAATTTTTAGTGTAGGGGAAATCAATTATAACGTCTTGTTTTTAAATCAAACTTAGGTCAGGTTTTGATTCTATAACAGGTTTTATGCTTTATTCAACTATCGGTAATTATCAATTCTTAGGGAAGAAAACTAATTCGAAAGGATTAGAATGGAAAGTTCTAAAGGGTACAGAAAGTCGTTCGCACTTTATGGAAGCGATTTTGCTAGTTAAGTTTTGTGTATAAATGCCGTATTTTTTGCGGCGATTTGCTTCTATCTGATAGCCATGGTTCTTGACAATAGCTCTAGCTCTAATTTTCCATGAAAGTAAACTTTTTCTTAGTACTGTTATGCCAATTTTACCCCATTCCTCGTGGACCGTTTTCCAAAGTTCGTTCAGTGTTCGTGGATGCTGTTTTTCTAAGGCTTGTTTTAATAAACCGAAAGCGCAAAAGTCCACTGGAGAAGTGTCAGCTGATTTTAAAACAAAATCCTGCAACTATCATGAATCCCTTTGGGAACTTTTCTGTACACTGACGAAGCCATTTTGTACGGTCATTCCCGTCAGTTTAGCAATAGAAAATTTATCTTTTTTTATTACAATCACTTAAATACATCAATGTCTCATCGAGTGTTACCGCAAATTTCCATTTTTCAGCAACTAGGTGTTTTTCATATAATTTTCCACAATTTGTTTCTCTTTCAGCAATATGCGTTAGCAAAAGAATAGGAAATTTATGTTTAAGCATCTATTTTAACTTCAATTCTTTATGAATGATTTTACTTACAGTGCCAGAAGACATTCCTAGTTTCGATGCAATGGATCTTTGAGTCAATGGATTTTCTTTTAGGATCAGAGACTTCACTTTCTTGATATTTACCTACGTTTGAACAGTTTTAGGATGAGGTTTCACGGTGAGGTTTATGATGCGGTGTAAACGATGCGGTGAGGTACGATTGCGGTTATGGCATTTCAATAAAAGGTAACTATAATATTAAATTTGAAAGGGAAAAAACGTCTAACTGAAAGTATTACATTATGCAATAATAGGATCAGAGACTTCACTTTCTTGATATTTACCTACGTTTGAACAGTTTTAGGATGAGGTTTCACGGTCATGTTTTCATTTTTACTTTCAGTTAGACGTTTTTTCCCTTTCAAATTTAATATATTATAGTTACCTTTTATTGAAATGCCATAACCGCAATTTTTACACCGCTTTATAATTTGTTGATACGAATATTTCTCCTGGGAAAGCGTAGTTACATAACCTTCGAGCCACCTATCAATTTTAGGAGGCATTTTCAAAATAAATCGTATTTTACATTCCAATCGAAACAAAACAGTAGCAGACGATTATTCTAAAGTTGCCAAATTTTTACCTCAAAATGCAAACGCCAAAAATAGATTGCAAAATCGTTTCTATAAAGTGCGAGCGACCTTCTGTAATACATTATGCAATAATCTTCCAAATTTTTTTTGAGAAATTTTACATAAAGCAAAAACATTTGGGTATTGAGAATTGCGTTTTAATTGGCATAAGATGTGACGATTGCTAATCACTTCAATTGTATTCGCTTGTTAAGCCCTTAAGTTTGCTCTCTCCTTACACGGAAATTAGCTGAGAGCGCAATACGTAAAATTCAGGGTTAAATACAATCTTAAAAGAAGATATTAATAATATAAAAAATGTATTTTCAAGCTTCATTGGAAGGTTAATATAAGTTAAACCGTAAAGATTCCTAGTCTTGTATTGAAATTTAGCTTATCGATACCCTTGCCAAACCCGTCCAAAGCGAGCTGTTACTTCAATTCGTATCTATACAAATTTAACAGACTGCGTGTCAAAAATGCATACAGTCACACTATTTAGATATGGACCAGATTAAAGGTGTTTTAAAGATCTTTATTAGTAATTTTGGTCAGTATGATAAATTTCAAAACAGTGGGAAATGCGCAATGGTAACGAGATGTTTCTTAAATTTCTCAAGTAATTTCACTGCATTTATTGTTTTTAACACACACCTTGCATTTTTTTTAGGTCTTGGTGTGCCCTATGTGGGTTGAATAATTTTAGGGGGAAAACTCATTGTTTAGCTTGCAGATGTGGTCTCGAACACTTTCAACCAGGTTACTTGGCATTAGGATTTTTGTGTGCTTGCTTGTAAGGTGCGTTGAGCCCATACAGTAAGTTGTGTTTGTCTTTTAATTTTCTTCTTGATTAATTGCTTCTTTGGGGGACTCGGGGCCTTGGGATGTCTTTTGGGCTTACCTGCATCCTATTCAGAAAGTTCCCCTTGAGGTAATTGACATGGTTAGGCTCCCTGATGACGAAGACCTGTCGATTACCTCTGTCGTTTTATGGTTCAGTTCCGGCATTTATACAGAATCTTGCCGTTGGTGCGTGGATGCCCAGAGTGCTTGATTTCTGTTTGTCTTTTGTCTATTTTAGTATAATTTTTCTTTCTATATCTGTTGGATTATTTACTTTCAGCCAGGGGTTCATTAGCAATAAAAACTGAATTAAAACAACTTTAAACACTTTAAATTTTGACCTGATTTAAAGGATATTATACGCAGTCCAGTCACATTAATGTGACCACCTGTCAAAATCCAGAATAACCACCTTTCGCAGAGCGGACCGCTGCGAGACGTGCAGGAAGAGAGTCAATTAGGTTCCTGAAGGTGTTCACTGGGATGTTGAGCCATGCCGACTCCAGTGCCGTGGCCAGCTGCGCTAGGTTGCGCGGGGGAGGATCCATCGTGCGAACAACCCGATCGAGGTGGTCCCACAGATTCTCGATTGGGTTCAAGTCCGGGGAATTTGCTGGCCAAGGCAGTACGGTAAACTCATCCTGGTGCTCTTCGAACCACGTACGTACACTGCGAGCTTTGACACGTCTCATTGTCCTGCTGGTAGATGCCATCATCCCAAGGAAAAACAATTCGCATATAGGGGTTTCGGAAATGCTTCCACCCTTGGCCCGAAAGCCAATGATCATGCCCTTTTGGACGTCGGATAAATCGCTCCGTTTCTGCATGACTGCAAGACCTAAAATGTTTTCCGAATGCCTACAACACACTTTATATATCCACCAAATTTTCTGATGACACGTACCTTCTGCGATTGGTTATTTAACTTTGACGTCAAAAGTAGGCGGTGGTCACATTAATATGACTGGACTGTGTATTAATACGGTAAATCGTCTAATATTTCAAATAAATTACCCAAGACTGAAAATCATTATATCTAATTCCATTCATTTTATATGGATCGTAGTTTGACGAGCATACAAATATTTGGTCTTATATCATTACTTTAATCTCCTTTGTCATTTGGATACATCGTATAAAGTCCTCTCGTAAATCGCACGAATCAACTCTAAAAGCAACATTTCAATATCACAACTTTAATAATCATATTGAACACAAATTATGTTCATTTTAATCTCCTTTGATGTCATTTGGTTAGATCAGATAAAGTGCTCCCGTAAATCGGGCGAATCAACTCTAAAAGCAACACCTCAGTATCACAATATTAATAATCATATTGAATACAAATGAATTATATTCATTTTAATATCCTTTGATGTCATTTGGATACATCGTATAAAGTCCTCCCGTAAATTGCGCGAATCAACTTTAAAAGCAACACTTCAGTATCAACTTTAATAACACTTCTAAAAAGATTCAAGACTAAGAAATGATTTTGACGATGCGAATTTAATTGAAAAATTAATAAAAATGCTATAAAATAAATTAAGACCATAAGTTTTCTGGGTTTATTCATATACTATAATGGAATAGTTCCGCGCTGTATTTAATGATCGTTGATTATTAAACTGTAATTAAAGTGACTCGTTTTAAAGGATTTTATATTGAGCCTGATGTGTACTAACCCCATTGGATTCGCTCACCTCAAACTATGGAGAAAATGTCTCTTTTCAGCTACATAAATGCTGATAATCCAATAAAAATGGTATTTTCAGATAGCCTGAACTTTTCTGTACCTTGCAACAGGATTCATTTTATAAATTACGTCCACCAAGGGAATTCATGATCGTTTAAAACAGAACTATACCAAACTTTTTCCCGAATAATTTTAATTTTAGCATCTTATTTGTATTTAAAACAAATGCCCCAAGGTGCAAAATTTCCTTCTCTTAGGGAGTACAATTTAAAAAAAAATCTTTAAATCCAAGTCGGCAATCCTTGGACAAATATTCTCCATAGGTTAATATTGAGGAGATCAAATCCAATAGGGTTAGTACTGTTAGTATCATACTTAAAAAAAAAAATAACAGCTTTGACTTCAGCGCTAGCGGGTTTGTAAATTAATGAAGGCACGTGTAAAAACCTTGTGTTTATACCGCACGCTGAAGCGAAGTGAAATAAACAGCGAACGAGCTACATTTTGTTTTATGATGTTATTCTTTTGCGTTGTAATCTTAAAATAAAATGGTTTTATTTGTTTGTTGGAGACGTCTCCTCAAATTTTGTTTTAAATATTGTTTCTGTCGTCGTAACAAGTACACAGCAGCCTTAACGCAATAACATTTCCAGATGGCCTTTGACTGAAATATGCTAATTTGTACATTGAATATGTTTTAACTTTCAGAAGCTTTGGACTTTACTAATTTCAACTGCACTTAATAAAATCTGTTTGTTGCTTGAAATATACAAGCTTTATTGATAAAGAAGATATACTGCGGAACTATTTAAATTTTCTAGCTTATCTCTTTGAATATGGTATTTTCTCACTGCAAAATAATTTTTAATTTAAGACTTCAAAAGTATGCAAAAATCTAATTTTAAAGGATGGCACATTAACTGGATGATACTTCAACATTGATTGAATTTCTGAGCAAAAAGTAATTCGCAATATCAGATTCTTGCAACCTATTATAGAAAGTAAAACTGATATCTAGTTTTGGATTAATATAATAGGTGCAATTAAAGCCATCAGTAAGGACCAATGCTAGCTAGTAGGAGTATTTACATTTATAAATATAGTAATTTATTTAAATTTTTCATAGCAAAAAATTTGTTTTTTATGAATTAGCGGCAATAGTTGGCTACTGATCTTGTCAAATGTAAATAAATGGCATATGCAACAATACAATATAAACAGGTGTTCGTCCCCTCTTGTTTTTAAACTTCCATATTTTAAATATCAAAAATAATTTATATGAGCTTAGTTTGTGTATTTATAAATTTATATATATTTTTTGATTGATAGTTACTTTCAATTAAATGTTATAGGCAGACGACGGTCTTCCACCAAAAATTACCTACTTAGTAGTTGAATTAATTGAATACTAGGCAGAAAAAAAATTTCACTACAGGTTACTTATTTACATTCTTTAATAACTCAAAATACAGGACTGAAGACACAAATCCAATAAAAAAGCTCACATTTACCAAACCTATGGGAGCTAGAAAGCGAGGAAGGCCACCAAGTAGGTGGCTTGATGCCGTTGAGAATGATATAAAAACTATATATAGGGGAGACTGGAGGAGTATTGCCTTAGATAGGGCCAGAGGGCGTAAACTTATTGGGACGGCCTTGGCCAGCAGTAGGCTGTAGTGCCCCAGAAGAAGAACTTAAAATTATAGCAACAAAAATGATAAATTTGTTTATAAAAATCAGTAATAAAAATTTTTACAAAAAAAATTAATGGGCCATTCTGCCTTTATGAATGCTCTCCCATTGCCATGAACAGCTTGCAGCCCCTTCAGGAGAAACGAAGTATTTTTTGAACTTCTCCCTCACTAGTCCAGTTTCACGAAAATTATTTCCACGAATCGCTTCCACATTTCGAAAACTTCTTATTTCTTCCTCTCTTACTTGCACTTGCTGTTCAAAAAGTGAAATTGTTTTACAACTTCTGAGATTGTTCTGAAGACAGCATGCTGCTAAAACTATATAATCACAAGTTTCCGGTTGAGTTTCTATGGGTTTCAGAAACACTCCATCTTCCTGCTAATATGCAAAATGCATTTTCTACTGTGCATCGTGCTCTTGAATACCTGTAGTTATAAATTTTTTCTTCATCGCTCTTTATTGAATTTTTGCTATAAAGATGCATCAAGTATGTTTTTAATATGAAAGCCTCATCAGCGAGAATAAATTGATCGGCGACTATTTATAGGGTGCACCATATTATTTATAGGGTCCACCCGCAACGATATGCACCTTGTGGGAACCAAACAACAACGGACGTGAATTCGTCACGACACGACACGTCAGCGCAGTGTGCACACACCGCCTGACGCTGACGTTTTCCCACGTCAGCTGACTTTGCGGTCAGCGCGTGTCAACACGTCACGTCAGCGTAGTCTGAATGCAGCTTAAGGCTGCTGTGTACTAACCCTATTGGTTCACCTCAGTGTTAATCTATGGAGAAAATTTGTTCGTTTACAGCTATATAAATGATGATAATCATAGGCGTAGAGTCAGGGGGCACGGGGGGGGGGGGGGGCATGTGACGTAACTTGAAACTTAACCAACTTAACTTGAAATAAATTAAAACGTTATTAGAAGTTTAGTTAAAATCGGAAAATTGCAGAAAACTTGGTTTTTTCAGAAAAGTTGGGTTTTTTCCGCTTTTTGAAACTGTGACACTGAAGATTCCGATTATGTCTATAGCCTTAACATAGTTTTTAACAATGATATGGTCTATAAAAAAAATTCGATGCTATTTTTTTCTCATTTTAATTATATTATTATATTTAATTTTCTCATTGTAAAACTTTTGAATACTACTCAAACATCAATTCTATTGTTATTCAATTTCAAAAAATCATAATATTTCATATTTTAAAGACCGTCCGGCAGTCAATGCGCTGAGGGCCCTAACTGATATTAATTCGTCCCCCCCCCCCAAAAAAAAAAAAAAAAAAAGGTTAGAAGCACGCTACGCTTATGATAATCCAATAAAAAATGGTATTTTCAGATAGCCTGAACTTTTCTGCACCTTGCAACAGGATTCATTTTATAAATTTCGTCCACCAAAGGAATTTGGGAGCGTTTCAAACGCACTATACAAGATTTTCCCTCCGAATAATTTAAATTAAAAAATATTATTTGAATATTTTTTAAAAAACGAAATATGTCACAACGTTCAAAATTTCTTCCTCTATTACGGAGTACAATTTTTTTGAAATTTCAGCCCAAGTCGGCAATTCTTCCAAGTCGGCAATAAATAGGTTAACATCCAAAACTCCCACAGTTAACATACCATCCTCTGCTATGCAAAATCAGATTGGTCGATTGTTGCTCCGGTGTGCACAACTGAAATCAGACACCTTTTACGATAACCTTGTATTTCTATACCTGTGTTGCTCTTAAATATCAAGCTATGTATTTGAAAAGTACTTAACAAGAATCCTGGGTTCGCGTTACAAGTGTATCATGTTCAACAACTTCTCTAGGTGGAGGCACATTTCTTTTAAAAAGATCATAAAATTTTTCTCTGCTGCCAAATAGCAACAGCGGGTAGTGCAGGGCTAATCATTCATTATGATGAGAAGTAACTTATCTACGCTCAACAACGGGCGTTTTGGACTGTTGATTTGCTAGTTTAAAATAATTACAACATTAAAAGAAATTTTCATATACCACGTTTTTAAATTTTCTGTTGAATCATATAAACTTGATTATTTTTCTCTCCTTTTCTCTCTTAATTGCACAAACCTTCACTTAATTATTCTTTTTCACTTTCTTTTATTTAATTTTAATCAATTTTTAGTCGTTTCCACTGTCCACAGACTTTATAAACTGCTAACTTTTATAATTTAAAAAAAATTTTCGCAACGCCGTTACGAAAAAGTGCAAGCATTGAATTCGATCGAAGTGCCACCTTGCGGATTTTTTTCGGCTAAAAGTATTAAAAGAATGCATTGTCATCGTGTTCTGAGCTATTCTAAAAGTTTCAAATGTCTAGCTAGTCGGGAAGTTAGTTAAAAATCGACTGCAAGATTGGTACTGGACAAACAAGAAAGCGAGTTAATAAAAACATGGTAATAATAATTATATGATAAAGACTTTTTATATACCATGTTTTTAAATTTTCTGTTGAATCGCATAAACTTGACAATTCTATGTATTAATAAATACTTTTTTAAAAATTTTTTGATGAATTATCCCATCAACTTGAAAGAAAATGAAGTTAATTGGAAGTTAACTTGCATTTGATTTTTAGTTCCCTTTCCGGCCAATAGATGGCTGCACCAGTCTACAAAACAAAATTAACTGAAAATAACTGAAAATTAACTTAATTCTGCTTAAAGATGGCTAAAAGTATTAAAAAAATGCATTGTCATCGTGTTCAGAGCTATTCTAAAAGTTTCAAATGTCTAGCTAGTCGGGAAGTGACTTAAAAATCGATTGCAAGATTTGTACTAGACAAACGCACACACAAACACACAAGAAAGCAAGTTAATAAAAACATGGTTAAAAATACTCGAAATTTTCCACTACTTGAGCAATATCACAAGTCAGTGCCCTTTCCTCAAAATAAAATAATATAACTTTGGCGGAATTAACACATTGTTGACCGATAAGTAAACTCTTATTTTTACACGCAAATGAAGACAATTTAGGATAAAAAAAGTCATATTAGAGAAATTTATATACAACTGTTATATATAACCCAGTAAATAATTTTTTTGGTCTATTATTAATGTTCGTGTCGTGCTCAACTCTGGTCAAAGAATTTGATTTTTTTTTAAAAAAACTTTGAAACTGCTTGCAGAGGATTTTTTTCTTTTAAGTCGGGCACCCAGGAGTTTATTTTATATACAGTAGACATAAATCTTGTTACCATATTGATGGTTTACTCCGAATTTCGGAACTGATGTTAAGGTCGACAAATTCTTTTCTCTTAACCTTTAATTGCATTTCTTTCTGAGCTGAAAAAATTTCATATCATTCCTTAACGTGTGGTAACCTTTCCATTCGCAACTATCCTGGTTCGATGCTCGTCGCTGACAAATCCACTGCCGTGAACACTAATGGCGGTTGGAGCACGTAAAATCTGTCGTGGTTGCAATGTCCTCCAAGTTCTCAAAATTTCCCCTGAAGTCGCGGGGGTTAAGTGTTCTGGTCTCGTCGCTTGACTCGGTTCAAAATTACGGGACTGGTACTTTGGCCAAGTCGGACTCCGACCCTTGTGGTGCTAATTCAAAACAGGAGCCGCACCTTCATCGCCCATAGCCTTCGGGACTTGATCTGATGTTGCTGTCGGTCAAGTCGCATAAGCAGCAACAACAACACAGTCCTTGTTTTTAAATACTAGTTTCAAGGGATAGAAAATAAGGGTTGTACCGGTTCTTTTTCAGAATTGTATAGAACTGTTCGGTTTAAACCGGTTGAGAGATCGGAATCCTTTAGAGTCTGAACGTGAGCTGCAATCGAGAGGTGTCAGAAGTGAGGTCTTGAGATCGTTTCAATCGCGCTTACCGGTTTCAAAAATTGAAATTTTTCAAACACAGCTTTGATAAAATTCGTAAATTTATGATAAATTTCGTGGTTAGTGTCAAAAATCAGTAAGTTGAAATGCATTTAAAACTAAATCTTGAGAATGGGAAAATCTATATATATAAAACAGTTCCGTAACTGACTCATTCATTCACTGACTGACTGACATACAACGCACAGACCAAACCGCTGGACCTAAAGGGCTGAAATTTTGCATGGCCATTTTTCTAATAGTGTAGGGCTGCACTAAGATTTTTCATAAATTCTTCTTAGAATTTTTAAAATTAAATTTTTAAGCTGTTTTTTAAACTTTTTTTACGTTTGCATTTAAAATAATACATTGAGGGTTATAAAATTTATATCACGAGAAAGATCATACAAATTCCTTCAAAATGAAGTTTTTTTCGAATTTTTACCTCCATTTCCTGATTTTTGGTGATTTTTTAAAGATTAATTTTTAGAATTTAATTTATTAAATGCTGATCACGTGATTTCTTTTTCTGGTACTTTAAATAAATTTATCGTCACGTGCAAAAAAAAAATAGACAAAAAAATATTTTTCTTGCTAATGCGGCAGACGATTGGACTTTATTTTGTCTATAAAATTATCCCTTACGATTTTTTTATAAATGTTTTTTTTACATCAATTGTATACATTGATCGTCGTATTTATTATAAATATATATATATTTATTTTTTGGCATTAATTGCATACATTGACCGTTGTATTTAATTTCAATGTACTCCGTAGCGAAGCGCGGGTTTTCAGCTAGTTAAGTTATATAATTTCTTTTGTATTTAAAATTTTTATTGTTTTGAAAAACCTGCAGATATTCTTAAATTTGCAGAAAATGTTCAAAGGAAAATTTTTATTTTCTTGTAGGATAACTACCCTTTAATGAATAAATATCTGAAAATTGTTTCTGCTTATTTCAACCTTCTCGCTCATTTTAATGTTAATCATTAGCGTGTGCGAAACGTTAGCTCGCTTGCTGTCGTATGCTAACTGCAGGACTGAATGGGTGCGGCTAATGTTTTTAACACATGCAATTGGGCACCTCGGGAGAGTCCCACATCTGCCCTGGTGCCATCAAAGTTTAGACAGAGCAACCCCAGGGGTGACATCCAGTGGGGTAATACCCTTCTCCCACCCCTACACATCAGCCTACAGATTTAAAGTGTCTATACACTGCTAAGAGTGCGAAACTTTGAAATTTCGATATACAAATATACGGGAGCGTTCATAAAACCAAAGTTAAGTCTTACATTGTAGGGGGACGTTATAATTAATGAATGTTTGGTCTAAAAATGTAGCAGAGACGGAAAAAAACTGGCATTAAATTAGGAGCATTCACATAAAACTTCCTCAGCTACAATACAACTGTTTAGTTCTGGTGGAATGTAATTTTCGTTCTCAAGAAAAAAGCATTTTATAATATCAGATTATGGGCTCGGGGGTGTATGTGACTTTATGAAAAGTTCCCAGTTGAACCTTTTTAAGAAGTCGCTGAAAGAATATGCTCTGTTTAATGAGTATTCTGATAGTTATTGAAAACGTATATATAAAGTCGGTTAGTGATCAAAATTTACTCTTAAAAAAATTCCTGCAGAGGTGAAAATTCTGCATACGTTGGGAAATTGCATTATTTTTCAACAATGGTTTAGAACAGTGCTCCCCATCCTTTTTATCGCTGCGGACCGGTCAACGTTTGATAATTTTACCGCAGCCCGCTGAGGGGCGGGGGGCATTGATTGTTCATATTTTAGATTGTTTTGATTTTATAATTTTAATTTAATTGTATTCAAACATGCCTTCAAAATAAAATACAGTTAAACCAAAGAATGAATATAAAGTGATTTAACATTTTAACTCACTAGAACGCTAAATCAATGAGAACCCTGAGCTTGTTTCTTTGCAACGAGAGAAATTCACCACAGTAAATAAAATGGAAATAATGTAATGTTCCTTAGTCGGCCCGGTACCATTTGATCCACGGACCGGTACCGGTCCGCGGCCCGGGGGTTGAGGACCACTGGTTTAGAAGATCAACAAAGTTAACAAGACGAAAAGATGAAGTTCTTGTTGGAAAATTGATGTTTTCTTTGTATCTTTCTTGGACTTTTCCCTTAAAGTTGTTTCTTAACTTTGCTTTGATCAGTAGAAGTAATTTTAATGCTTCTTTATCCTTCAGCATTTTGCACTGAAATATACACAATAGCCCTAAGTAGCACTGCTAAAAACTATACATTTGGTTAAGAAAAATTTTCTTTTTATGCAAAATGCAAATTGGGCTAAGGTCTGACGAAATGGAGGTCGAATATTACGTCAGTGAGTACATAGACAGCATTAAATGTTCTTGAGATGAGTATAAGAAGCAAAATGTTGGATAGGGGGCCAGAGGTAGCCTAGTGGTATCGTGTTGGCTTTCGGTACTGAGGGTGCTCGGATCTAATCCCTACAAGCGCCATTAAATATCTTCGTGTCTATGCCGGGTATGGGTACTTTAAATCCGTAGACCGGAAAGTCCTTTGAGGTCAGTGGGTGGAGATGGTACGATCCCCCAGATGTCACCCGTGGGGTTGCTTGGTCAAAATTGAGGTGGCACCAAGGTGTAGAATTTTTTTCTCTATTACGGAGTACAATTAAAAAAAATCTTTAAATCCAAGCCGGCAATTCTTGAACACATTTTCTCCATAGGTTAACACTGAGGTGAGCGAATCCAATAGTGTTAGTTCACAGTGGCCTGACGTACAGGGTTATTAATAAT
Organism: Dolomedes plantarius; assembly: GCA_907164885.2. NCBI lineage: Eukaryota > Metazoa > Arthropoda > Arachnida > Araneae > Dolomedidae > Dolomedes > Dolomedes plantarius. Next base: position 89,288,510 of record OU015498.1, read on the forward strand.
TGCCAAATTTTGATTATATGAGGGAAGGGCCGATAGAAAAAGAGAATTGTTACACGTGCTGACATGCCGCCCTTCAATATTAACCATTTTTTAACGGTTTGAATAAATTGTTCTAATAAATTGTTTTTATTAAAAATCATATTCTCTCGATTATAGAATTAAATGTTTCTAGTCAAGGTATCTGTACTTTTTGTAGATGCTTCTAGAATGGACCTTCGTTTTTGTTATTTGTGCTTTTCCTGCTTTTGGCCAAAAACCCACTCAGAAGGAAAACAAACTTAGTAAATTTATAGAAGAAAAAGTCGATAATTTTAAACTAAGGCTACATAAGAAATTACAAGAATCAAACAGAATGAGACAAGATTTGATGGAAGGAAATCAAAGTAAGTACATTTCCAATTCGATTTGATATTTTGTGATCAAAGATATTGTTATATATAGATATATCAAAGTATCTTTGATATCGACTCGAGCAGCAGCATTTGTGTTACATACTAGTTTTCAGATTATAGAGATAAAACGTGCAGATTTAAAGCTACTGTGTACTAACACTATTTGATTCGCCCATCTCAATGTTAACCATGGAGACAATTTGTCCAAGGATTGTATACTTGGATTTAAAGATTTTGGAGATTTAAAAAATTGTACTTCATAACAGAGAAAGAAATTTTACACCTTGGGTCCTTTTCCATTAAAAAAAAATGCAAATAACATTTTAAAATTTAAATTATAGGAGGGTAAAATATGGTATAGTGTATTTTAAACGCTCATAATTCCTTTAGGGGACGAAACTTATAAACTGAATCCTGTTGCAAGGTGCAGAAAAGTTAAGGCTATCTGAAAATACTATTTTTATTGGATTATCAGCATTTATGTAGCTGTAAAATAGTAGACGCATTTTTTCCGTAGGTTAACATTGAGGTGAGCGAATCGAATAGGGTTAGTACACAGCAGCCTTAAGCAAGTAGATTTCCAAAGCTCTCGTATATTATTAACTGCGCAATCATAAAAGTTTTAGGGAATAGGCGATGAACTTACGTCTGATGCAAAGATGACACTCAAACGATTAGGTCGGCACTCGGAAAACCGATTTCTAAGTGATTAAATTTGTATTTTAAGAGCAGTTAAGGTTTTTTCTTAAATCCCACTCCATATGAAAAAAAAATGTTTGTAGATCTGGGAAATTATCGATAATCTGGAGAGATTATCGGATGTAATAGAAAAAATATACAGAAAAAAATACTTGGAATGACAAGCCTAATAACTTCAGTTGCTGCAACAAATAGCAATGGCTGAGTCATTCCACTTGAGAATTGAAAGCTTTTTTTTTCAGAAAGGAGATTCGTAGTAACAATTTCAGAAGTAGACTGGCAGATGAATCTAGTTTGGCTTGTGCCTTATTCGAAGTGATTAAATACGATCCTAATATTAAGAATTTGACATCCAATATTCAATAGAATAAAATCACATTCATAAATAATTTTTGTTTATTTCATGCAAATTACGGTATTATAGCTGTATTATCATCTGCTAATGTCCCAAATTTGGATTAAGATTTGATAAAGGTGTTAAAATATTAAAAGCTGGCTTTTTCATTTTGTAAATAAGCTGGTTGAAATATTTTACTTTTTGGCTCGTGAACTCCCCTCCCCCAAGGGGACAAGGGACCTTAAACTTCAAATTATTTTATTTTTTATTTTTAATGCTATATACAGATGAGAATAATTAATATTTTTTTTTACTATAATGATGATCCTCAGAATTCAAACTAAGTATTTTTTGGCAGAAGAATGCCATTTCTTCCAAAAATTCTAACCCTTTTCAAAATGCTCCATGCGTTTTCTGTATCTTTTTAAAACCTTTACATTTTTTAATGTAAGTTTATCATATGTATATAAACATAACTGTGCAATTAATTTTTATTTGTTTGTGAATCTAAAGTCTTGAATATATTTTTTTTTTCATTCTGCCTATTTTTTTGTTTTTGCATGTTTTTACTTTTTTCATGCTCTAGAAAATTGAAAAGTATGAGTGGTTTCAAAGAACTATGCAAAGTATTATGACAAATTCATTAACAATCCTGAGAAATTTGGAATAAATCAGGAGAAATGAATGCGCATGGAGCATTTTTAAAACTTTTAGCGTTTTTGAAGAATTTTTTGAAAAATAAGCCTTATTCTTCCATAAAATACTTATTTTTTGGGAAGGAATAATAATAAGGATACTGTGGTGTAGTGGCCCTATAACTAAACTTCACTATTCGAGAGAGGTTTTTTAGAAAAAAGACAAAGCCGTTTACTAGACTTAAGCTCTTTTATCACTTTCGTTGCTTCGAATTATTTACAGGTGTATTTACAACACAGTTTTGTACAGTATCGAATCTGCCATGCCAGACAATCAACTTAATGCACTATCGCGCAGAACAGCAGGTCTGTCAATCCTTCCTCTAGCGATGACCTCCGGTGCTCTATCTCCGAGCAGCAGCTCCCCTGTCAGTCTCTCGTCGCTCAAACCTCTTTTCCCTTGCTGGGATCCACTGGCCTTTTTAAATCCCTTCCGAATCTTTTTGAACCATCTAGATTTCTTTTCAGAAACTCCAGGAGGTTCAAGTACAGACATATCCACGGTGTTTAACGACTTCCGGTGATGATGAGGCCCGGACAGCGCTACAACACCCGCCTTGGTAATGAAAAATAATTAACTACATTTAACTGCCGCTTCCGAGAATAGGCCAGATGGGTCAAGGGTGGATTATATACACGTTGCTACGATGCTCATGTGGCATATTGAGTAAAAGTTGAAATTTTTTTAAAAAATTTGAAGGTCCCTTGTCCCCTTAAAGACAAAGAGGCTCGCCAACCGTTGTTTCGTTGATCTGTGGGTTTTTGTGCTGTCTTCTATATTTGATCATCAGTTGCAAATCCTTTAAGTGGTATTTTAGAATGACATAGCTGTGCGAATCCAAAGGAAAGAGCCCCCTTTTACTTTTTTCCTACATTTTTGTTGGTTATACAAATCTCTCATTTTTCAGGTCATTATCTAAGCAACAGGTAGATTAGTGTTCTGTATTGTGACAATACGTCAGGGTGGGTTTCTTGAGTATACTATTTCAAAAAAGTGTGTTGAATTCTTCCGGCTAAGAATTTTAAAAAGTTTGAACCGAAATGAATCGCATACATACAAGGTGCGTGCGGCCATTAATTTCCAGGACTGATCTAATAACTCCAGAATATTTTAGATGAAATACATACCCATTTAATGTTTCGAAGTAACTCCCATCTGCCGTAATGCACTTTGTGCTCGGCTGTATAAGTTTCGGAAACAACTATTTTAAAGTCCTCTTTCGGAATGCTCTTTAATGTGGACGTCACCGTTGTCTTTATGGCTTCGACATCCCCAAATCTTGTTCCCTTCAACAAATCTTTCAGTTTTGGAAACAAGAAAAATTATGCCGGTGCTAATTTCAGAGAGTATGGAGAATGCTGCATTTCCACGACCTCATGCTGGGCCAATTTTCTGAAGGGAACAAGATTTAAGGATATCGAAGCCATCAATAAAACGGTGACGTCCACATTAAAGAGCATTCCGAAAGAGGACTTTAAAAAAGTTGTTTCCGAAACTTATACAGCCGAGCACAGAAGTGCATTACGGCAGGTGGGAGTTACTTTCAAACATATTAAAGGGGTATGTATTTCATGTAATATTTTCTGGAGTTATTAGATCAGTCCTGGAAATTAATGCCCGCATCTTTGTATATATGACTGTTTCGGTATCAAGTACGTTCCTGTTAGGGAGAACCTACTCTATTTAATATTTCTTAGCGGACATAAGAGAAAAAATATCTATTTTAAAATCATACACAGTCTATTTATAAAATAAAAACTTGCTATATCTCTTAAAAAATGGACTTTGGAGACATCAAATACTACTTTCTTTAGCAGGATTAAGAAAAAATGATGCTATTAAAGTGTATCGTAAATACTTTTCTTACGAAATGAAGAATTTTATTGGCGTTGTGAACAAAAAATTGCTTGAAATTCCCTACTTAAGGCAACTTCACTTTTTAGATGCCGAGAGAGAATCCGCACTTGACGATTGCATGAACTCGCTTGAATATCAGGTGAATAAAAGGGAGGAACAAATTAAAGAAATTAGATCCAAACTGGAAAATACGTGGTTCTCTTCAACCCCTACTCAAGCTTCATCTCTAAAAGTTAAAGGTAACGAATTCTCTTGTATTGTTTAGATATTTCTAACTGCTATTACTTACATCCCATAACCTAAGTTCGAAATAAAATTGAGTAAAGTAATATTTTCAAACTTTAGGGTGTTGCATTTGTGTGATGTTTGTAAATGCGATATCCACGGGGCTCTGTTTACGGCTGATGTCGACCTGTTTAGTCTAGGTCAATTGACTTGCCATTCCAATATGTGCTATGAATATACCAGAAAAGTAGTAACTTCTTAAGGGGGCACACTACCTTTGACTACACTGAAAAATGACCGTAAACAAGATCAAATTCGAGCTATTGAAACTCCAATAATATTAATACATACATATAATTGTTTTTATATCAAAATTAAAATTCCTCAGTTATATTTTATACAAAAATAGAACTTGTAAATCCATAAATAGTTTTTAGATTTTATTTTTAAATCTACACATTAATAAAAATGGAAAAAATCATTGGATGTTTCGCGCATCATAAAATTAAGAAATATGCGTACAGAAACTATTTTTTTGGTCAAATTAAATTAATAATGTACTCAAGTTTAATCTAAAACCAAAAAATATACAAAAAATATAGTTTAAATTGAAAAATTTGCGTATAATTTAAAAAAAATTAAAATTTAGCAATTTTTTAAACACGTTTTCAAGTGCAATTATTTTTTTTACAAATTTTTATTTTTTTGGTTTTAGTATGTAAAGAAGCTTAAATTCAAATCTGATAAACATTTTGTGTGTCTAGCACACATAGTTTGGGAGTAACAGTGCGCGAAATTCAAAAATTTACATATTTGAGAAAACTGAAGTTGGAATATACATAGCCATGGCAACAGAGTGAACTTTACATAAACTCTCATAACTCGAGAAATAATGCGAATTTTCTTATGCTTTTTTTAAATATTGTTCAGAAAGGTCCCAAAAATCAGGATATAGCAAAAACCAAAAATCGATTTTTTGAAGTTTTAAAGGTAGTGTGCCCCTTGAACTATTACGAAGGAATTTTGATTTATGGATGCTGTGTACTAACCCCATTGGATTCGCTCACCTCAATGTTTACCTATGGAGAACATTTGTCTACCGTTTACAGCTACTTAAATGCTGAAAATAAAATAAAAATGATTTTCAGATAGCTTTAACTTTTCTGCACCTTTCAACAGGATTCATTTCATAAATTTCGTCCACCAAAGTAATTGATGAGCATTTAAAACATATTATAACTGATTTTTCCCCTGAATAATTTGACTTTAAAATAATTGCATTTTTAAAATAATGAAAAATGTCCCAAGGTGTCAAATTTATTTCTGTATTACGAAGTAAAATTTAAAAAAAAATTTAATTCCAAGTCGGAAATTCTTGGACAAAATTTATTCATAGGTTAACATTGAGGTGAGCGAATCCAATAGGGTTAGTACACAGCAGCCTTAGGGAACATTTGCGATTCAATAATAAGAGCCAAATCCCACATTAGCCTACGTGTTGGAAGTTCGTATGACATTCTATAGGTTGCGATCCCTTATTCAAAATACCTGGGACCAGGCGTATTGCTCGCGTTTTGGAATATTTACATACAGAGTAATTAGATCTAAGGAACAGTGCCCAAATCTAAACACAAAATCCACTTCTGTCCCACGTATACTATGTACTCCGTACATGAAAACAATTTATACGGGATCCAATAATTCTGAGAACGAAACGAAGTTGTTTCCAAGATGAAAAAGCTAAGCTGTCACAATTACCTCTGCCCACGATGGCAATATGTGGTTGTCTGTCACAAGCATGCTCTTCTGTTAAACGTTTTCTCATTGACATCTGACATTTCTTTAACGGCTTGACATTTTCTGGTTATAGATGAGCATAAACGCTTCTCTTCTACTGATCGGAGTATCTGCTACCCATTAGACATTTCTTTCAGACATTTCATTTTGTTCCATGCAACCAAAAAATTACGTCCCAAAAGTGGAAATATTACCATAGGCTTTGAGTTGTTGATGGCTGGCAAAAATTTGCCGCCACATGAGCATGAAATCCCCCAATTAAAGCGAATGAGTTTGAATGCGCTTGTGACGTCTTGTGACGTCATGTTGAAGCTCGCTATTTTTTCGGATATTCGGGGCATGGGATGCTCAACCTTCTCGGTCAATAGCTGTGTAATTTTGTTTTCGCGTCGGTGTCTAAAATGGCTGCCAATGAGATGCAAGTTTTCTTGTATTTTTTTAGTGCGTATTGAAAGTATTTCAAATGTTCCTTAGAATTAAAATCTAGAATGCAGAAGGTCGTTCGCCCTTTATGGAAACGATTTTGATAGTTAAGTTTTATGTGTAAATGCCGTATTTTATGCGGTGATTTGCTTCTATCTGATAGCCATGGTTCTTGACAATAGCTCTAGCTCGAGTTTTCCCATGAAAGTAAATTTTTTCTTAGTACTGTCATGTCAGTTTTACCTCATTCCTCTTGGACCGTTTTCCAAAGTCCGTTCAGTGTTCTTACATGCCGTTTTACTAAGGCTCGTATTAAAAACCGAAATCGCAAAAGTCCACTGGAGAAGAGACAAGTAATTTTACAGGTATTTCATTAAATGGGATGCATTTTATTCCTGTTTCTGATTCTTTCTTTGCTAAATAAGCGGCAGTTGATTTAGACTTGTGACTAGAGGCTTTGTCCATAAGAAGCTTAACTTTATCAATGTCTTTTCCATATAAGGCTGGAATTTCTTCTTCAAAAATTGGTTCTAAAATATTCTGCTGATAGTAGAGTGAATTAATTTTGTCTTTACTTGAGACTTTTTTTATTTTTAATTTGTCGTAACAAAATCCTGCTACTATCATGAACTCGTTTGAGAACTTTTCTGTACACTGACGTAACCATTTCGTACAGTCATTCCCGTCAGTTGAGCAATAGAAAATTTATCTTTTACTACAGTCATTTAAATACACCCATGCCCCATCGAGTGTTACCACACATTTTCAGTTTTCAGCAGCTAGGTGTTTTTCATATAATTTTCTACAGTTTGTTTTTCTTTTAGCAATATGCTTTGGCAAAAGCAGATGAACTTTAGGTTTAAACATCTTTTTTAACTTTAAATCTTTATGAACGATTTTACTTACAGTGCCAGAAGACATTCCTAGTTTCAATGCAATGGATCTTTGAGTCGGCGTATTTTCTTTTAGGATCAGAGACTTCACTTTCTTGATATTTACCTGCGTTTGAACAGTCTTAGGTTTAGTGGTCCTGTTTTCATTTTTAATTATAGTTAGACGTTCTTTCCCTTTCAAATTTAATATATTATACGTAAATAAAAATTTTTAAAATGCCATAACCGAAATTTTTACACTGCTTTATAATTTATTGATAAGAATATTTCTCCCCGGAAAGTGCAGTTGCGTAACCTTCGAGCCATCTATCAATTTTAGGATTCATTTTCAAAATAAATCTTTTATTTTACATTCCAATCAAAGTAAAACAATAGCATACGATTCTGAAGTTGCCAAATATTTATCTCAAAATGCAAACGCCAAAAACAAATTGCAAAATCGTTTCCATAAAGTGCGAACGACCTCCTGTATATACATACGGGCTGGTGGATACATACTTACGGATGTTTAAGAAAAAAGGCTACCTAAACCCTCAAGATTGGAATTAATACTTTAAAACAGTTTTGCTCTTCCTCATATTCTCTCATTACAGGTGCAGCTAACATAACAAAAAGGGACCAACTGAAGCATTTTTCGTAAAATCCATACTCCATATGAAAATAAAATCTTAAATTTTGAGTCATGACAATTTGCAATTAAAATAAAAGGAAAAATGAACATTTAGCGACTCCATGTGTGTAAATGTAGCTCTTGTTGAAATATATAGGGTAAGGATGGAAAATTAGTGCAGTATAAAATATTTAATTCCCCTTTTGTAATTTCCTAGATGAAAAGTTTAAAGTATCTAATCTTTCCATTTATAAACACATAATTTAAATCATATTTTACTTAAAATTATGAAATAAGACTCAATAAACTTGAAAGAATGAACAAGCATTTTTGATTGTTTTATAAACAAAGAAGCTTTAAATTCAGGAAAGTTTTTTTTGTCATTTATCTATTATACAGCTCATATTCAAAATATTAGAATTACATTTTTTTACAAATTGAAAATATCGTTTGGTAATTTAATGTCTTTTAATGCAAATATGCAAACGATATTTTTATTAAGAACTTATTGTTGATTAAACTTATTTATTATCTTAAAATTAATATCATTTTTAAAAAGATTAATTGAAAAAAAATTAATTTCAAAAGTCAAAATATTAGAATATTTATTCAAGTGGTTCAAAATATTAGAATATTTCACTTTAATTCTCCTTTAATTATCACCAATTCATAACTGGTGGCATCATTGATTAAATTCAGATGATTTTATTTAAAATCAGTATTCTTCTTGCAGTTTGCTTGCTTTTTCGTCTTAAAATGGGTCGTATGAGTGATAATTCTGAATCTATTAAACTTCGTATGGTTGATTTGTATCGGCACGGTAAAAATCAATGTTATATAGCGAATTATTTACATTGTTCGCCATCAAGCGTTAGTAAAATACTAACACAACATTCAAAAAATGGAAAATTTCAAAATAATCGCCGAAATGGTTGCCGAAAACCAAAAACTTCTGCTAGAGATGACAGGAAACTGAAGCGTATAGTTTAGAAAAACCGTTTTAAAAGTGTGCGATTCTTGCACCGAAAATGGAAAGAAGGAGTTGAAGTTTCTAAATCGACAACATTAAGTGGTCTCCATAAATTTAAGTTTGAATCTCGTGTACCGAAAACAAAACCTCTCATGACTGCAAAACAAAAGCGTATAAGATTGAATTGGTGTAAATCAAGACGTTTATGGAGCGAAGAAGATTGGAAAAAATATTATTTTGTGATGAAAGTATGTTTTGTGTTTCATATGGTAATCAAGGTATTCGAGTTTGGAGAATGAAGCAAGAAGCATTTGATAAAGAATGCCTTAAACGTTCGGTAAAATTTGCTGCTAGTGTCATGGTTTGGGGTTGCATGAGCACAAAAGGACCTGGAAAGTTATGCCTCGTCTGCGAAAAGGTTAACTCTCAGATATATCAAGAAATTTTGGAATATTACATGATTCCATCATCAGAAGATTTATTTGAAGATGATTTCATCTTTCAACAAGATTTAGCGTTACCGCATACTTCGGTGACAACTAAGAATTGGTTCCGCCAACGTAAAATTAAGGTACTTCCTTGGCCACCAAACTCACCAGACATTAATCCCATCGAAAACTTATGGGGTATAATGAAGAAAGAACTCCAAGAAAATCCTCCTTCAAGTAAAACTGAGTTAGTGTCACGTATAAAGTCTATTTGGGCTAATATTGATAGAAATGTTTGTAAACACCTTGCATATAGTATGCAAGATCGATTGTACGCTGTTATTAATCGATCGATTGATTGATGTCTGTTTTTAAAGCTAAAGGGGATGCTACAAAATATTAACTACCATTTACTTCATATTCATAAGGTAATATTTTTGCGTAAAATAAAATACTCTAATATTTTGAACCAATCTAAATTTTATTCTAATATTTTGATGTGTTTCAGAAAGCTGTTGTATACCTAATTTATTGTATTTTATATTTTGTAAATGTTAAAATCTTATCTAAACATTCCAGATTTAATTTATAAGAAATTTAATTGCATTTACTTAGTATCAAAAATAAATAAATGGAAAATAATTTCTTTCTTATTACTTTTTCTTAATTATTCTAATATTTTGAATCTGAGCTGTACATTGTTACAAGAACGTTATATTGAGTGGTTCACTCGGGACTTTACCCGAAAAAATCTCTAATTTTATAACCAGGGCCAGATTTTAGGTATACTCGATCAGTCAGTCCCAGATGAAAATATAGAAAAAAAATATCTTTACACAGATGTGTTTTAGAGATGTGAAAAATCTATTTTACGGCTGACAAAAGTTATTTAATAGGAATGTTGATTGAATTCATAAACATATATCATAAAATAAGTCTTTTTTTTTTTAACTTTTCGTGCTATCAAGATACTTCATAAATTTACAGGTACGGTCAAATCTCTGGCAAACTCCGTTGTTCGATCTTTAAACCTGGACACCAACTTTTCATCTCCTGTGGCTCTAAAGGAGATGTTCAGAATTCAGCAGTTCAACGTAAAGCGTTTGCAAACCGAACTCTCTAATTCTGCATTGAAATCGGCCGACCAATATATACCAAGTAAGTTGATATTACAGGTAAGAGTGTTTTATTATTTAAATATAATACAACACAATAAGTATACGAGGAATAGCATTGTTTAAGCCCGTTTTTCTTTGAGTTCAGTTTACAATAGTCTTCCTCTGGCAAAATTTCGCTCCCCCTCAAGTTTCACACCATGTTTCCAAAGATGATAGACAAATTACATGGCGCGTGTAGCCAGTGCAGCTTAAAAACGGGTCGATGAGCTAAACTGCCAAACTGGTCATATAACAGTGCCATCAGGAGACTACTTTTTACGCTAGAACAACTGACATTTAAGATAATTTAACCAATTTTGAAACCAATAATTATTGCTGGCTTGGCAAATGCAATGTTAATCCTACACCATTGTAGAACCATGGTAGAACTATTTAACTATAAAGGAAATTTTTATCCTGTTTTAAAAAATGTAACCAAGAGCACATTTCGTTACATTTAGTTATTTAAAAAAAAATAACCATCTTACTTACATTTTGTGAACGTTTGTGACTGATTTTAAATTTTATTCAATATATTTTGGGATTTTATGGTTAAAGTATGTTTAAGAATACTCCTTTATTGTGAGTCATGCCTTGAACCCGGCTTGCATGAATGGCTTAACCAACATGGTCTGGATGAAATTCAGGTATTAGATATGATTCGTTAAGGGGAGTCAACATCTGCTACGAGTCCAATTGTAGCTACGAGTTGCATGTGAAATTTCTAAATATTTTGATTGTACTTCTTCAGTTTTAACCGTAGATGAGAGAAGCCGAAAGGCATTTAAACCTTTTGTTAATTTAAGTTTGAATATTTCTGCTAAATACTTAAAAGCTATTCCCCTTCATTCAGTGCATGTTCCTCAAAGAATTTATCAGCAAGCACTAATGTGTTACGCAGTATACCTATTGTCTAATATAGTCGAAGCTTATGTACTTGCATCATAAAGCTTATGACCTCAAAAGCAGAGTACAAAATGGATCAAATAAAGACCTTCAATTAAAAACTTTCTCGTGTGCTATAATATTATAAAAATACCATAAAACTTTTAATGTAAAATATTAACTATGATTTATTAGGATAAGACCATAAGATATCTTACAACAAATCATTACATCTCAAAATTTGACATTTTACTTCAGGCGGCAAGGAGAATGCTAAGCCAATGCCGTTCGATAGCCGAAAACCTTGCTGGCCTCGGTTCAAACTTCTACCTTTATAGGCGTATATGGAAGCTTGAAAAGATTGGAAAGATTTGTCTATACTAGCTTCAGCAAAAGATGGCTGAAGAGATCCCTATAATTATTTTTTTTAATGTTGAAACAGTTGACTTACTGTTAGCAGAAAATGACAGTTCTTGCTGTATTGCATAATATTTAAAAGACATCTTCAATTTGCTGTGGAATCTTTCTGCTGTAAAAGAGTCTTTCTGGGGAAACTATTCCGAAGAAATGCAGCTGTAGTATTGCCATAAAACAATTGTGCTTAAATTTCGACATTTTTTTTTCAGCGCTGCTTAGGTATTGAAAGTTAGTGTATCGATTCCCTAATACACTTTACATATTAATGAAAGAAATTTCCTTCATTTTTGTATTGTGCAGTAGAGACAGTGCTTGGTTTAACACAGGAGACAGGAATTTAAACTTCATGATTTGTACATAATGAAAAGAACATTTCATACACATTTAAGAAGACATAGTATGTTAATACCGCAACTGCTATTTGGAAATGCAAAATAGACAGGTATATTTCATCTAATATACTATCAGTGCAAGAGTGTTATGTATTTGTTTCGACTGATATTCAATATGGCTAATACCATTATTTTTCAGTTATAAGCAAAATTATTCTCTCCATATTTTCCGCAAGCAAATAGCATTTCTCTTACAGTATGTTAAGGAATCGAATGTTGCTTATAAAGTTTGAAACAATCTGTCTTGAATCCAGTACCTCATTTTTAAAAATAGGAAATTGCAGAGAAATTTTTGGAATTCTAAAAAAGTTTTTTTTTCATAAGTTACATTGTAAGATTGCACTTCTGAAAAAGAAAATGATGCAAGGCGGATGAACTGCAGTCTCTAACATCTAAGTTCTTTTTGAATGCTTCGCTTAACTTCCTACTATCCATAAGGTTTCGCATTCCCTATATCTTGATTCGTGAAAATTTATAGATTCGAGTGGCTATTGTTTCTTTTTTTATATTTCCCATTTGGAAAAAACTAGACCGAGCCCATATGTCCTGTCGAAGTACTAAAACTAAACATAGATGAAAGGTAATTATCTTATCAGTTCAGTAACAATTTATTAAGTTAGCCTAAGAACAATAAATGACCGATATGACTCCAAAGAAAACTTCCCTTTATATGTTTCGGTTTCATTAATTTAGGATTAGAGGCTATTTAAATACAAAGGGGATTCATTTTGATCTCTATATTGCGAGAAAATTATCTAATATCTCTTACCTAATAAAACTAAGTTTTGGATCTGTAAGTTATAAATTGAAATCAGTAATTATTCTTGCTTCAGACATCGGTGAATATCCAGTCAGTGAGAATAACCCTGGTTCAATCATTGCCTTTTCCTAATGCAGATGAAATTATACCTAATGGAAAATTTTGCGATTATCCCTATACAAATTCTCGAAACACAAACTAATTGCGCAATTCCGGGATATCATTTCACAGGGTTTAGAGTAATAAGATATCAATTGGACCAAATTAAAACCGTCATGGCTTTATGGCGATTATCATGTAATATTCCGTTGACGTCAAAAATATCACAGTGATGGATTGGTACATTAAACGCAGCCCCTGATCTATCAACTTATGGTTAATTTCTGCTAGAAGCTGATTTATTAACTCGTGGGGGCCCAGAGCGTTATCCCCATGCGAGGCCAAGGTTCTGCATAAGTAATAACTTTTGAGAATAAATATTTAAATATTTGATGGAGGTGGCTCTTTCATCTGGAATTGAAACAAGTACTTCGGTTGAGATTCATTGGGCGAGCCTCTTACTTAGTTATGAAGATTATCAATTCTGGTTTTTTATTCTCGTTTGAACATTCATTGTTTTTCCTCAGCTTTAGAGTTTTGCTAAAATTTTACATCCCGAATGAAGGTGGGCATGTAGTTCCCCAGAAATATCGTTTTAATGCGATTTTTTTTTTTCTTTTGGTAAAAGAAAATTTGGAAGAGAGACTTAAGGCTGTTGTGCACTAACCCTATTGGAGGATTCTCTCACCCCCATGTTAACCTATGGAGAAATTCAAGATGTTAAGCCGTACACAACGTGAGCTTATACGGAGATTTTTTTTAAAGCTACTGATAGCCAGTCGTTCCGACTACAATCCACTCTACCTCAGTTCCTGAGGATCCAACACTCGTTACCATTCTCGGCCCCCTGTAACCAGCTAGGCCAAGACCTTCATCCAGTGTCAATTGCAACTTATTACCACTCGGTCTCAGTCAACGACCGGAACCAGAGCATCACCCGCGCATCATGCAGAAGTTTCACTGTAGCTCCAATTTACATTTGTATTTTTCTTCCTTATTTTTGTGGCAACTCCTTTCAATTAACCGTTTATTAAATTAATTTATTTATTGCTTAAATACTCTTTATCTTACTGTTTCTTTAAATATTAATGCTAATTTCCTTCTAAAACATTTTTCTGTGTTCCATTTGGACCAGTTGTCTTTGTCCTCTTTTTCTTTTTAACTGACAAGGGGCTTCGCCCCTAGGCTCGCCCCTCTGTTATGGCTAATAGCGAGATACATAGGGGTGATTCTCGGGCAATGTAACAACTTCCATCCATTTACTGTTGTCACCCTTAATGCGAAGGGCGTTTCATCACTGTTGAATTAGCAGCTTTAAAATTCAATTAAAAATCGAAAATTTAAGATAGACTTGAAATGCGGTTTATATGAATAAGAAAGCTTTCAGCTTCCAGATGATGTAAATATTTTCTTTGTAAGATAAAAACTCGAGGAGCATCGATATTACATCCACATAGGGGACGATATTTCTTGGCAAAACTGTTTCATTTTTTTGATGAAAATATTAGTCTGTTTAAAATATTTTTAAACAAACGAGGGCTAGTTTGAAAGAGAAATATCTGTAGTCTTAGATTTTAAAAAGATCCAAATTCTACGATCATTTTTTGGCGAATTATCGTAATCTGAAGATGAAAAAGTCAATACTTTCCCACAAAACATGAAATTTTAAAAAAAACTTAAAGTCCGGCGAAGATTAGACATGCCTTACTTTGGTCCCCCGCATTTTTCTGCATCTATTGTTATCGATCTCTACCCCATACCCTCAGCGGTTTCGGAGGAGATAGCGTGACAAGCTTTTGACAGCGGCAGCGGGAGTTACTTTTTTTTAGAATAGAGAGATTATTTAGCCTATGGAGAAAATGTGTTTACTATTTACAACTACATAAATGCTGATAATTCAATAAAAATATTTTCAGATACCCTTAACTTCTCAGCACCTTGCAAAAGGATTCATTTTATAAATTTCGTCTACTAAAGGAATTGATGTGCGTTTAAAACACTATCAGATTTTTACCCCAAATAACTTAAATTTAAAAATACTTTCATTTTAAAAAAAAGTTCCAAGTTGTAAAATTTCTTTCTGTATTACGGAGTAATTTTTTTAAAACTTAAGATCCAAGTCTGCAATCCTTGGACAAATTTTCTTAAGTTAACACTGACGTGAGCGAATCCAATATGGTTGGTACACAGCGTTAACCCCCATTCTATGCAGCTGTACTAAATTATTTTTTATTCAATCTTTTTTTTTATTTCGTAGGTATTTTATATTTTAAGGAACTACAGGTGGACAACGGCAAAATAAATGAACTTTTGAATCACGTAAATATAAACAAGGTAGCAACCAGTCGTCTGCTCTATGCGCTGAGAAAGAAGGGCAATCAAGTATTTAATTACAACACGAGGGTCGTTAATGCTACCTGCAGGTCTGCAACTACTAGTCTCCTCAACGGAAATAAGATAGAAGGTAAGATTTTGAGAGTACAGACTAAATCGAAAAGTAGCTTACAATAATGATAATGTAATCTATATGTATAAAACAGTTCCGTAACTGATTGACTGACAGATATCGCACAGACCAAACCGCTAGACCTAAAGGGTTGAAATTTTGCGTGGCGATTCTTCTTATACAGTAGTGTAGGGGTGCATTAAGAGAGATTTTTGAAAAATTCTTCTCAGATTTTTTTAAATTAAATTTTAAAGCTGTTTTTGTAACATTCTTTAAAGTTTGTATTTAAAATAATAATCTGAGGTTTATAAAATTTATATTACGTGAAAGATCATAAAAAAAGAATCCTTTTAAAATGAAAACTTTTTCCAATCTTTACCTCCATTTTCTGATTTTTGGTGAATTTTTAAAGAATAATTTTTAGAATTTAATTTATTAAATGCTGATCACGTGGTTTCTTTTCTTTTGATACTTTAAATTAATTTTGCGTCACGTGCATAACAACGAAATAAATTGAAAAAAGAAATATTTTTTCTTTCTAATGCGGCAGATGACTGGACATTATCCAAAACAATATTAAAATACAGTGAAAGAAATGTTCCTCAAACTGTACTATATTAACTGTACTATATTCTTTAGTATGTTCTATTAGATTTAATTTGAATATTTTCTTCTACATTATTTTGTCTATAATAATATCCGTTCCGATTTTTTTTATAAATATATATATTTTTGGCATTAATTGCATACATTGACCGTTGTATTTAATTTGAATATACTTCGTAGTAAAGTACGAGTTTTCAGCTAGTAACTTATAAAACTATAGATTAGGGGATGACTGGACAGACTAATTTATTCCTCCTAAGTTTACCTTGATTACTCGGAGACCACTTTTTATAAAAAAAAGTTTTCAATTTTACCGAAAATCACTGAAATATACAAAATAAAAGGGGAAAAAATTTGAAGTAGTCTCTTCTAACGAAACTACCGTGGATTATTAAAGTAGGATTATTTATCGTTGCTTACCTCATTTGTATGTGTATATGTATGTATGTATGTATGTATGTGTTATGTATATATATCTATCTATATATATGTACGTATGTATATATATATACATATATGTATGTCAAAATTTTGACGCATCTTGGTACTTTTCTGTTTAATTTGTACAAACGACAGACTGGGTTTGGAGCGCTGCCAAAATTATAATGCGCGAGGACAGATGGACGGACAGTTTTAGCGTCTGAAATTTTCCTTTCCGCAGGACCAATATAGAGGAACGTAATTCTACGTTAAAATTGATCGTAGCGCTCTAAATCAAATCAAACCAAACCAAATCAAACCATCGTAGTTCATTACCCTTGTTCCTCTGTTAGTCATCGACAGGGGGAACATTTAAGTTCAAGAGATCGAATGAGAGGTTTATATTTCCTTATTCTCTATACAGACGAATACATCAGTTGGGACAAGAAACTTAAACACTTTTCTGACTTCTGTATACCATTATTTCAGATTATGTGTTACTGCGTAACGAGACCTGCAGTTTGACTGGATATGTAACACTGGAAAAGGTTACTGCCGCCAATGTTTCTGTAAGAAATTGGATCAATAGTGTAAATATGACGAACATAGTTCTAATCTCGAAGACTCAAAACATACTGGGACGAAAGATCTTCAACAGTTTAACGGCAAAATCTATTCTGACAACCGACAAAGACGCGGGTGAGGTAACTCAGTTTTCCATCTTAGTACGCATTAAAATGTTGAATGTAGTTCTTCAGTTTTTAACGTTTTATTGAGGAAGTGCTTTCAGCATTAACTGAAATTAATCTTGAAATGATGCCACTGAAATATTTTCTGGTACTTTCGGATATTTCACCGATTCTAAGCTTTTTTTTTCTTGATTCAAACATCTGTTTTTCTATTTGAATATTTTTTTTTTATGATTCCATGCGCCTGTACTTGAGAAATAAACGATTTCAGTACCGGCTTTCGAGATTGCAACAAATCTCCGAACAGATTTATAGTTAATTTCTTAAGGCAATGCAAAAATTGTCCCCAAAAGACCCTCACATTGTTAATCTAGGGGACTTCTCGTTTTTGTAATTTTCAAATCATAGATAAGTAAATGCGTATTTTGGAATATGTTTCCTTCATTTCTAAATATTCTGAACTGCAATGAGCCAGTTTCCCAGAAACCTTTTCATTTTCATTTTTTTTCCAAAAACAAATTTAAGTTTGTGGTCTTTGACATCAGTAACTTATAACAAAGAGAAAAACTGAAAACTAATACACTGCGGATTATACAGTCATGTTGGACGAAACCAAACAACTGTAATGCGGATATGTGATCGTTGGATGCAGGAGGGTACGACGGACCGGCGTGTTCGATCGCATCCACCTCAGCGCACCACTTCACGTGATGACAGGCAAATTGTGCGCATGGCAGTGACGGATCGCTCAGTCACATCACGAACCATAGCACAGCACATGCAGTCTGTAACGCATCATCCAGTGTCTGCGCGTACCATTCGACGCCGTTTACAGCAGAGTGGTCTGTCCGCAAGACGTCCATTGCTTTGTCAACCCTTGACGCAGAACCACAGACGTCTCCGCCGCCAATGGTGCGATGACAGAAGGATGTGGACGGCAGAATGGAATGAAATTGTCTTTACTGACGAGTCACGCTTCTGTCTGCAACACCACGATGGTCGCATTCGAGTCTGGAGACACCGTGAAGAGAGGATTCTGAACAGCTGCGTTATGCACCGCCACACTGGTCCTGCACCGGGTATTATGGTATGGGGCGGTATTGGATATCACTGTCGCACACCTCTAGTACGCATTGCCGGTACTTTAAACAGCCAGCGCTACATCTCCGAGGTGTTGGAGCCAGTTGTCCTTCCTTACCTTCAGGGCTTGCCCACAGCCATATTTCAACAGGATAATGCGCGACCACACGTGGCACGCATTGTCCAACGGTTCTTCGTCAATCGCCAGATTGAATTCCTTCCCTGGCCGCCTCGCTCTCCGGATCTTTCTCCGATAGAAAACATGTGGTCCATGGTTGCTCTACGATTGACCCAGATTCCATCCCCAGCTGCCACAGCAGATCAACTTTGGCAACGTGTGGAAGCTGCTTGGTCTGCTGTACCCCAAGAACTCATCCAAAGTCTCTTTGAATCAATGCCGAGGCGTGTGGCAGCGGTGATCTCCAACAATGGCGGCTACTCTGGCTACTGATTTTGGCAGGAACCACAGTTCACAGAAGTCTATAAATTTAATCATTTGATACTTGGTCAACATGTTATCCACAAATTAAATTTTGTTGTGATATCTCTTGTCTTTCTTGGTGTTGTAATTTGGGTGGCCAGCAGTGTATTTCAAAAGCTACATGGCCTTTATTTAAACGTCTATATTTATAGGAATAAAGGTGTTTTAAAAATAAGCATTTGACAATACATGGTTAAAAAAAAAGGGAAGGATTTATTTTCCTCTTAACATGAGGGCTGCAGATTTGCGAGGTTAATTGATGCGCCACCTTAAGGCTGCTGTGTACTAACCCTATTGGATTCACTCACCTCAATATTAACCTGTGGAGAAAATGGTTTCTACTATTGACAGCTACATAAATGCTGATTATCCAATAAAAATGGTATTTTCAGATAGCCTGAACTTTTCTGCACCTTGCAACAGGATTCATTTGATAAATTTGGTCCACCAAAGGAATAAAGGAGCGCTTAAAACACACTAAACCAGATTTTCCCCCTGAATAATTTAAATTTTTAAAATATTATTTGCATTTTTTTAAACGAAAAATGCCCCAAGGTGTAAATTTTTTCTTTATAACGGAGTACAATTTAAAAAAAAAAATCTTCCAATTCAAGTCGGCAATCCCTGGAGATATTTTCTCCATAGGTTAATACTGAGGTGAGAGAATCCAATATGGTTAGTACACAGCAGCCTTAAGCTTTGAAATGAGACAAAATTTGCTGCATTAACTTTTGGCAAAAATTAGTATGTTGACTGTGACGTATCAACCAACTGGGAGCCTAGTAAAAATACCCACCTGATAATTCTTTAATTTTGAAGTGATTTTTAGTGAAATTGAGTTTTTAAATATAATATGCATCGCGCCCACTACTGTTAAATACGTAAATAGACATCTGAAGCATAATCGAATATCGCTCACTCCTTTCAACAACTTCATATCTCAAAAATCGGCAATTTTTAGCTATGCCTGTTTACAGAATACTCTGAAAGAGTAGTATACCCCTGCAAGATCGCCATATCTAACCGCTCAAAATTTAGCCGCTAGAGAGCAGAACTAATATTTATTTTTAATACATTTCATTCTACTTTTAAACTTTAAAATCACTCTCCTGAAAAATCACGTTTTTTGAGATATGACGTTGTTGAAAGGAGTGAGCGATATAATATACAGAATTTAATAAGTTCTGTAGCTGAATTTAAGGATTTTTCGTAATTAGAACTGACTCGCAGCTACAGCAAGCGTTTTCCCGGAGGATGTGAGGTTAAAATCGGAAAAGTAAGCGATCTATTACTAAAGCTGGAACGGGTCCACTGAGAAATTACTTATTTCTAGATTTAAATACACGAAAGCTATTGGAAAAAAACTGGGATATGGAAATATAACTTTAATAAAATGTCTTAGATTCAATATAGTTGAACCCCGTTATAACGAACTTCAAGGGACCAAATATTTTATTCGCTTTATCCGGTGATTCGCTGCATCCGAACCGTTAAGAAAAATGCTAGAATTCTCAATGTATAAATCATTAGTTTGAATGTGTGTTCAATAATGATGTATTAAAAAATGATAAAATCTATTTAAAACGATCATTAATGAATTAAATCGACTAAAGTCGATTACATTAAACTGACACAATACTAATTAAATTACGTATAATAGGAAAACGGCGGGACCAAAATTTTCATTCGTTATATCCGTGAGTTCGTTATGTGCCGGGTTCGCTATAACGGGGTTCGACTGTAGTGGAGCAAAATCTTTTTGGTAGGGCTTTAATGGATGTATGCCATATTGGATTGACCGAGTTCTAATTACTTCCCCGGTGAATCTTTTATGAAGCTAATTCACTCAATCGTCCCCGTCTTAATTCACCAGGTTCCTGTCATGTCTGCACGCAATACCTCAAATTAAGTCAAAATACAAAATTTGTTCTCGTAAATTAACATTATTTTAATATTTCAGATTTCCATTTCCAGAATTAAAAGGATGGTTTACGTGGATTCGCATAATTTCAGCTACCTGCTGAGATTTACTCCAACTTTGAATATCAAGGGGAATTTGGTCGTTTCTGTACTGAACGGTAAAGAAATGTCTCGTTTGAATTCCAATACTGTGAAAAAGAACGAGAGCGGATATATTCGTGGTAAGTATGTAGCATTATAATGTTTATGCGTCCCCTTTTAGTAGAAAGTTATGCAGATATTTAGGTAATTTTTATTATATTTGTTATTACCGCATAAACTCATTTATACTACATACGTCCTATGTCCGTCAGTTAAGGCTACTGTGTACTAACCCTATTGGATTCGCTTATCTCAGTCTTAACCTATGGAGAATATTTGTCCAAGGATTGCTGACTTGGATTGAAAGATTTTTTTTTAAAAATTGTGTTCCGTAATAGAGAAAATTTTACACCTTGGGGCATTTTTCGTTTTTTTTTTTAAAAATGTAAATATTTTAAAATTGAAATTATTTGGGGGAAAATTTGGTCTAGTGTGTTTTTAACGCTTCTCAATTCCTTTTGTGGACGAAATTTTTAAAATGAATCCTGTTGAAAGGTGCAGAAAAGTTTAAGCTATATGAAAATACAGTTTTTATTTGATTATCAGCATTTATGTAACTGTAAATGATGGACAAATTTTCTGCATAGGTTAACACTGAGGTGAGCGAATCCGATAGAGTTAGTACACAGTAACCTTAAACTTTAAGAGCTTTTGTTAGTTTTGGAGAGTTAATGGGATAATTTATCTTTAAGGCTTTATTCTAACTGCAGAAAACTGACTTTTTCAGTGTGCATGAATTATTGAGTTTCTCCCGTTAATCTTTTTAAAATTTGTAAAGTAACTAAAATTATGAGCAAAATGCATATTATTATCAAACGAAAATTATAACTTCCGTGAATATGGTGTCAACTTTTGAAACGCTTCATATTTTAATGTTAAAAACAACTTGAAGTGATCTCTTAACTACGATTAAAAGCAGTTTTCAATTGGTCTTAAAATTTCAATTTGTAAAACTGACTGCTGTGTTTCGAATACGACTCCAGTCGAAAAAAAAATTATTCGTGTAGGAAATTTTGGAAGACAACCCTTATTTTGAGTCTGCCCTGGATCTACTGAATATGGTCTATAAAAAAACAAAAGGATAAATGCAATTTACCTCTCAATATACAACTGTTACGTTGGCAAATTTTTTTGTTCCTTGTGCCCTTTCCTTCAACTCTCGTGTTGCAAAAGATGACCGCGACTGCAACGAGCCAAACCAGCCGACCTACATGCACAATTTAAATCGGTAAATATCACTAAAACGGGTATTTCCCAAATGAAAAAAGACTCATTAATGAGTTGCTAATGCTTGAGTTTCCAGTATTAGAGGGGTCTGTGGTGTCGATCAATGGTAGACATGGCTGTCGGAACCTCGTGGTTAAGTAGGTTGCTTATGGTTTCCATGGATACAGAAACCACTCCTTCCTTCAAGATATATATATATATATATATATTGATTTATTCATATATATTTGCAGAATCTATTATACAAAATTTCCATTATTAATCAATCCTCATCAATCTGTCGAAAACCAGAGTGAGAGTCAGAACTTAGTTCCATCTAAAGTTCAGCATAGAGACAGGAAGCGAATCCCATAGTTACCTCTTCTTTTTTCTGGACCTCCTCTGTCTCTCCTTTTTATACCCCATCTTTCAGAAAATCCAGATCATTCTAGAAGCTTCTGGATCGGCGTGGGAAAGCTCCCGCGGCTTCTGGTCAATTAGGCCGGATGATGGCCGAATTGCTAGGGAGCTGGCATTCGGTACCACAGTCTGTGAGTTCGAGACCCACTCTTGGCATGGACGTATGTAGCCGTTCGGAATCGGCTTTAAGCAGTAGGTCCCGGTCTAATTAGCCCTCGTGTAGCAAAAGTTGACCGTAGCGCTCCAAACCAAAACCAGATCTGGTCAGTTAGTGTGTTAGAGCATTTGGACCCCCGGTGGCCGTAATCGCCTTTCTATTAACGACTTGTTTAACGACCACCGTCAATTTTTTCTTAAATTGGTCGCATATGGAAAAGCTCTTCCCAATTTAGAATGGGTACATAACCACCACGTATACATGCCTTTGACAATGGTAATTTTCAAACCCTTCTGAATTGGCTTTAACGCTGGAACAAATGACAATTTCTATTAATGATTAAAACCAATTATTTTGGCAGACTTGGCAGTTCTTGAGATAAGTCACTATTTCTAAAACCCTCGTGGAAAAAAAATCGAAGTATTCCAAATTTACCAATAATGGGAAAAACACTAGAACTACAAAATTAGTGAAGTCAGAAAAATGGTACAACTTACGGTCATCAGTATCAGTAACTGTAAATTAAGGTCAGTTCTCATTCCAAAATCATGTTCTTTGTTATTTAGGAGCGGGGTAAGAGATCGTTTGTACGTTAGGTCATGAAATGCCCAACCAACTAATATAAATATTTCCCAGTGTAACGGATAAATGTGAAAGTTTACAGTTACTTATACAGCCCACCATGCATTCTCCCCTCTTATGTTTCACTGAAGAACCTGTAATCCAACATGTATCTACAGTTTTTCTCAACTTGAAAATTTCTTGGAGTAGGACTCAACCTGCTACTTCAAGTCCATCTACTACTAACCATATAGTAAACTTGATTACTAGTGGTATCATAATCACACAATTAAACCCTACATTTCTGTTGAATGCTTTTTTTTCTAGATCATCTTGTAAAATGTTTAGCTATCTGCCATAAAACTACTAAATGTCACTTCAACCATTTTTTTAAACCTCAGGAAATCATAATTTACAGTCCCTGTTAAAATATCTGAACTCTACAGCTTATTATGCATTAAGAATAGAGAATAAAGTGAAACTACTTTCCTCATTAAAGGGTTGAATTCTTCATCCAAGGTTATTGTTCTCATTTACATAAGTATAACAGCTCGAGATAGCCTAGTGGCAATGCGTCGGCTTTCGATGATGACGGTGCTCGGGTCGAATCCCGACTGGCTCCATTAAATATCTCCGTGTTAAGGCCGGATACGGGCACGTTAAATCAGTAGACCGCAAAGTCCCCCTCTGAGGTCAGAAAGGGTGGGAGAGAGTACGATATTCCCAGATATCACCCCTGGAGGTTCTCGGTCAGAATTGAGGTGGCACGTGGCTAAATAAGACTTCGACCCTTGTGGTGCCATTATAAAGTGGAGCCGCACCCCTCAGCCCATTATCCTATGTGGACCTAGTCTGGAATAAATTCCGGCCAGGGGCATTAGAGACAACGACAACATGCATATAAAATAATCCCTTTTTAATGATGTATATGATAAGCTACAGAATTATTTACAGATTAACTTTTATAAAACCAGTGAATCCGAAATTATGTGTTCTTCTATAGCATTCAGGCATGGATATTTGACTCAATTTCCAATATACTGTCCTTCACGAAAGATGACTTATCTTGAGGCATATTTTAATGTTACGTTGTCTGCGTCCCTAGAATATAAAGTTGAAGCTACCCATTTCCATTCATAAAATATTAGAGATTTATATCCTGTATACTGTAAGCCTGTTCGTTTTCTGCAGTATGTCTTTCGTAGATTTCGAATTACTAAAATCCAATCTATTGCTTCACCTCATTCTGTGTAAACGTCTTGATGAAAATGACCTTACTTAGCCATGAGCCGTAGCCATAGCTCCTCGTTGTAAAAACAATCCTAAAAAGTATTCCTGTGTTAAAACTTCCGTGTAAATGAGTGTATTTTCCCCCCTTTAGGTCTTAAAACATTCAAATCTGCCGTAATCCGGGGAAATGTATGGATACATGAAGGAATCAACAACTTTTCTCTTACGAACCTTATGACGATAAATACTGATCAAAATATTTCTGGTGAAATCAGGTTTTCAAGCACCTCTCACTATCAAAATATTCTGACAAATTCCTTGAACGGAATAGATTTAGATTATGAAGCTGTAAGCAACTCGGAGGATATTATAAGAATCGGAGGTGTAAAGACTTTTAAGGAGAACTTGAATGTTTCTAGCATTGTGATGGAAGATATGTCTCAGATCGATTTCTTCCAACCTTCAGCCGAAGTATCCAAAATAGTGTATAAAGCTCAAAATAGTGGTAATACAACATTTGTAATTCCTCATGAGTTTCGTCAAAAGTCCATAACAGTTAGAAATATTGAAGCGAGTAACGTAAGTGTGAATAAAAGGAACTTTCCATGTCTTAAAGAACTTGGAAACGTATGGTTGAAAACAACAGAACAGGTAATTTGCATCTTTCGTCTTCTTTAGTGCATGGAATCTAATAATCCGAGTAGTAAAATGTAAAAAGTAAACAATAGAAATAAACAAAATTAAAATTCAAGCATGGACTGCTAAATCACTATAACATAAAACTTATCCTGCAAAGAAAACATTTTCAATAAAGGATAGCGCAGAAGCTTCATATCCCCATAATAAAAAAAACAAATAATCCAACAGATATAGATAAAAAAATATATATATACTAAAATAGACAAAAAACAAACAGAAATCAAGCACTCTGGGCACCCACGCACCAACGGCAAGATTCTGTATAAGTGCCGGATACCTAATTGCTTCTTTGGGGGACTCGGGGCCTTGGGATGTCTTTTGGGCTTACCTGCATCCTATTCAGAAAGTTCCCCTTGAGGTAATTGACATGGTTAGGCTCCCTGATGACGAGACCTGTCGGTTACCTCTGTTGTTTTATGGTTCAGTTCCGGCACTTATATAGAATCTTGCCGTTGGTGCGTGGATGCCCAGAGTGCTTGATTTCTGTTTGTTTTTTGTCTATTTTAGTATATATTTTTTTTATCCATATCTGTTGGATTATTTATCCAAGTCGTAAAAATTATCGATCATGATTTACTTAGAAAAAATGCACATAGACGCTGTAGGAAACCCAGATTTTTTTTCAGTTTTAGTGATAAATATTTCCTTCCATGAAATGTCCCCCCCCCCCCACACACAGCACTATATAGGATCATGTCAGTCAAAACTTACTATACTCGGGGCTTGAATATATCTATCCAAGGAACGAATCCTTTTTGCTCAGACCCGAATAAAAATATTAAGGGCCAAACGATTTCTATCCGAATCGGAACAAATATTCAACATGAAAAAATTCGATCGGGAATTTTTATTTTGGTTCATATCCATTTCAAGCCCTGATTATACTGTATTTGATGCTTTTGAAGTTGCTTGAACTCCAAAAATTTACGTCTTTAAATGCAAACAATTAGCTCAAATGTTTATCAAACCAGGACTTGCTGTATTTACTTAAAAATAATGTAGATATTATACATAATATGCTCACCTTCCACTGTATACTTCTAGTTTAGTTTAATTTCAGTAACGTTTTTTCTAATCTAAAAATGTCTAAATCATTTTCAATTGTGAGTGCATATTTTAAAATATATTAAATTTACTATAATGCTTTGATTATGTAGTCAAAAGCAATAAGATATAAGAAAATTAAGAATTGGGGTTGCCTTCATTTATTAGTTTAAGTAACCCATATTAAAATACGAACAATTTACTTAAAAATAATGAGGAATAATCAATGTTTTTTTTCATTATAAGTCGCGAACTAAAATTTGTTTTTCTTAGTTACATAATTTTCTCGGAATAGCAACATTTTTGTAAATTTTATTTTCAAAGAAGCAAAGGGAAATTTCAATTTACTGTGCTTTTACAGACTACATTTGAAAACTATTCTTCAGTAACAATTACCTACTCAACTGTTATTCATGTGAAATACACGCAGTAGTTTTTCCAATAAGCAATAGAAGTTTCCTTGGGTCTGTGACCGACCGAAATTCAGTTTTTCATGTGTTGATTCTCCAACTTATTAAGTCTTCCACATATTCTTAGTCGGTATTGCTGTTTATTTTATGTACATGGGGCATGCAGAATGAGCTAAATTGAAAAAGGTAAGTTGTCCAAAGAATTAAATTCTCCCGAGATTTTTCTGAGCTCTCGGTAAATATATTTGATTGATACAAATCAGGGAGACTATTATTTTAAAGCAATTCCGCAGGCAACAACATACGCGTTAGCTTTTTAGATGTATGGTGCGGAAACCGTCATTTAATGAATATTGCCTAGTCACCAGATAGGGGTCGGTAATGCAAGCTTTTAACGCTTCTGTGTAATAACCCTATTGGATTCGCTCACCTAAATGTTAACTTATGAAGAAAATTTATCCAAGTATGCCTACTTAGGTTTAAAGAAGTTTTTTTAAACTATACTCCGAAATAGAGAAAAAAATTTACACCTGGGGCATTTTTCGTTTTTTTAATGCAAATATTTTTTAATTTAAATTATTTGGGAAAAAATTTAGTTTAGTGTTTTTAAACGCTCGTAAATTCCTTTGGAGGACAAACTTCATAAAATGAATCCTGTTCGAAGGTGCAGAAAAGTTCAAGATATCTAAAAATATCATTTTTATTGGATTATCAGCAGCTATGTAGCTGTAAACAGTAAAAAAATTACTCCATAGGTTAACATTGAGGTGAGCGAATCCAATAGGGTTACTACATAGCAGCCTTAATACAACCCGTTTGAGAAAAAAATCTTGTGAACTGTGTATCTCGGTCTGATCGGAACACCTCTTTTTTTAATATTGATCGTTAACAGTAAAAATTTGGCTGATAATATAATTGTGCATTTATTGAACGTTATTTTGTTAAACTATTTTCTATAATTGTTTATATTTCAGAATATATCATATTTAAAAGCAGCGACAATAAAAGTAGATAACTTAAATGTTTCAAGGGTGAATGGTATGCCTTTTGAGGATCTAGTTATGGTAAATGAGGAAGGCAATATCAACGCAATGACAGAATTTACTGAAGAGATTTCAACCCAGACTCTTAACTTGCTAGATGCAGCAAACATAGATTATGCTGCAGGATTTTGGGTAAAATATTTCTTCATTCATGGCTTTCATTTTGGATATAAATTCTCCTATAATATATATATATATATATATATATATATATATATATATATATATATATATATATATATATATATATATATATTAGATAGAAATTCTCCTATTCTCCAACTGTGAATTTCATTCCAGAATCCTGACGTTAAAGTAAGCATATCTGGGAACATAACCATGGAAAATCCAATACTAAAGGGTAATTTAACCATTACAGGAGTTATTAAAAACTTGGAATTCATGTATAAGGAAGCAAATCAAACGGTGAAAGGTAAGTAGCATTTACTTGTATTTTAGAAGTAATATCCTATGTAAATGAGTTATTCCTCTTCGCACACCAAATAACTAAATATTACATTTGTGGGTAAACACAAACATCTGTACATGTGTTTTTGTATCACAAAATTTAATCACGGTCTGATATAAAGCATATCTTTTTTCTGCTTTATTTAGAATGACAGGGTTGGGGAAATCTCTACAAGATACGACTGAATTAGACAGAACTGAATTTTCTGATTTTTAGTCTATTTACAGTGAAATCCCGATTTAATGTAACCCATATTTAACGATTTCCTGCATATAACGTCCTTTTTCATCAGTCTCAATTTATTTCCTACTAGCGGGGCTTCGCCCGGCTAGGCTCGGGCTTCGCCTAGCTACGCTCAAGCCATCCGTGTAACATATTTATGTACTTCGGGCCCCACAAAAGAAAAAGCCTACAAATGTATTAAATTCAAGTGAATAAATTCTTTTCAATTTTCATTCCCGTCGCTGCCGACAGATGACAGCACCACTGCACCAAATGATTTGGTTTCTCAGCAGTGAGTGATTTTAGAATGAAAATATCTCTAAAACTATTGAATTAACAGAATAAGTGTACGCAGAAAAAATTATCAGTTTTCGAAGCTCTTTCCAAATATATAACATTTATGTACTTTCATGAGAAAAAAAATACACAGATTTTCCTGTATATTTGTCAGCCATTTTTTTCGAGGAGTGGCCCGCCCGGATGAGTTACGGTCACGTGATCCGACATCCACTTGTCCCTTTATTAGTATAGATGCTTGTAATGTTAAAAAATCCTGGTTTAACGTTTTCATTTTAAAATATTTCCCGCATTTAACTTCTTTTAAGAGGGAGAAAACTCAATGAAATTTTCCTAAAATAGTCAAAAATTGTCCCGAAAATTTTAAAGCAAGCAGATTTAATGGAGCGAAAGGGGGAAAAGATAGGAATACTGGCTAATAAAAATTAAAAAATAGGAAATTGTCACTTTGGGGAATTCCTTTTTTAATGGTTCAATAAAGTTCAACAAAGTTCATATAACAAGCATTCCTATAAATGGTCCCGTTTTGAAATAGAAATTGCTTCTAAACTGGGAATTTAAGGATTCCCAGCTTCAAATGTTTGGATAGACTGCTTTAAATAAAAGGCAAAACTTATCATACAAGTCTATTTGTGGCGAGTCTGCTGGAGTTTGTTCTTTTTTCAAATTGGACAAACAAATGCCCTTACAGAAACGTGAGATTATTTTGTTTGTTGATCAATGTACAATCCATGTTGCAGTACATTTAAAATTACAAAATGTGCGAATTGAATTTTCCCCTGCCAATTGTACAAGCAAATATCAACCTTGTAATTTGGGGATCATACGATCGTTCAATGTAAAGTATAGAAACCAAAATTTGAAAAACTCCCTTCTTAGTATAGAATTTGGAATAGAATTTTGAGGAAAAAAATCGAGAAACGTTCTAGAATCTCTTCATATGATTTCTTCATGGGGAAAATGTATCTCACGTCCTTTTACAGTTTGATCCCCACTTTTGGTATCGATGTTTGTAGTCGTTCTAAATTGGCTTTAAAATGTAGGCCCTAGTCTAATTAGAGTTTGTAATATATCAAAAGTTGACAGGGGCGCGCTCAACCAACTAACCATATTATAGTATGTGTAATTATATAGCGACTGTAAAATTTTCCATTCTAAGGATTTAGTTAATTAACAAGACTTGAAGTTAACTTAGATTCTTTAGAAAATTATATCCAAAATTTCAAAAATAATTCGGGATTTTGTGTACCTTTTTACAAGATTAAGAGAGAAAAGAAAATCGAGAGTTGATATTTTGGTATTTGCAAAAAACGCTAATTCTATAAGGTAACTGGAATTGTTTTGTTTTATGTTGTTATTGTTTAATTTCATTGAAATAAAACAATTTTACTTTCTGACTTCAGTGTTATACTTAAAGTTGAAGGTGGAAGCTATTATTGAGCAACTTAAAGCCTCTGTTGATTTGATAACTGACCCAGTTCATCCTGCTTACGCTCGGCAGTTTCGAAGTATAAATTTATACACTTTATAACTTATCCTAAATTTAATTTTATATAAATAATTCTTGAAATAGCTTGGCTAATGAATTCTTTTTCAAACTATTGACCACACTATTGACACTATTGACATTTTCCAAAGAATCGGGGATACCTTAGACTTGTATTCTCATTCAAATTCATGCACAACGCTTTTTATATTAGTACATGTTTAATAACGTATTATTCTATATATATAAAAGTTCCGTGACTGACAGATAACGCACAGACCAAACCACTGGACCTAAAGTGTTAAAATTTTGCATGGCGATTCTTTTTATAATGTAGGGGTGTACTAAGAAAGATTTTTGAAAAATTCTTCTTAGATCTATTTTAATTAAATTTTTAAGTTGTTTTTGTAACATTCTTTAAAGTTTGTATTTAAAATAATTATTTGAGGGTTATAAAATTTATATCACGAGAAAGATCATAAAATTCCATTAAAATGAAATTTTTTTCGAATCGTTACGTCCATTTTTCTGATCTCTGGTGAATTTTTAAAGATTAATTTTTAGAATTTAATTTATTAAATGCTGATCACGTGATTTCTTTTTCTGGTACTTTAAATAAATTTATCGTCACGTGCGTAACAACTAAATAGACAAAAAAATTTTTTTTCTCTTTCTAATGCAGCAGACGATTGGATATTATCCAAAAAAAAAATGCATATCCCTTACGATTTTTACGACAAAAAAGTATTTTTTTTACATATAGGCATTAATTGCATACATTGTTCTTTGTATTTATTATAAATATATTTTTGGTTTTTTTTGGCATTAACTGCATACATTGACCGTTGTATTTAATTTGAATGTACTCCGTAGCGAAGCACGGGTATTCAGCTAGTCAAGTTATATTTACTTTTGCCTTTACGCTTGAGAAGTAACTTTCAATTTGATTTTTTTCAGGCAATGTCAGCTTTGAAAAAATTGAGTTAAAAGAGCTGAATTTGACAAATCTCAGTTTTGGGTTACTAAACAAAATGAATATTACAGATTACTATCAACGCTCTGTGCTTCTTTCATCTAAGGATATACGTATTTTAAACAAAAACTTCACTGCATTAACAGGTAATTTTTTCCAGTCATTTTGAGAATAATTTTGAATACTTTTCATCGATTTTGAAAGCTTTAAAAATTTTAGGGAATTTGAGCTTCAGAATGTTACCTTGTGAAGCAACCCCCTATCATTTACTCTGTGTAAATTTATATCTTATTTTTACTAAAATAGCCTTAGTTGTATATGGAGCGACATTTAATTATCTTGTAACTTTTGCGTGATACCTGCCAATGAAGATTCGTAGTTTTAATCGAGCATTTAGTATAAGCGCTTCAACACATTTCCAGTTCAGTGATACATACTTACTCGAATGTTCAGCCAGTGAACAAAAATGCCACATCTGCTAAAATCTTAATTGTATATAAAAAAAACTACACAACATTAGTAAGATAACCCTAATAGAAATTAAAACAGCCTTTTTCGTTCAGAATTCAGGTTCGTGAAAGTTTTTTTTTTGTTAATTTTAGAAACGCAAGTTCTTGTCTATTTCACTGTCTCGGTGCGTTGGCTTTAACCTTCAGCGGGCACGCCAATTTTTTTAACACCCTCTGGCGAGTGTGGCACAAAGTGCAACGTCTCTTTCAACCTTGATTATTCCTTAAACTTTCTTTTTCAAATTGAAAACGATAATTCTGCGTTTTATGACAAGATATAAAATTTTGATATTGAGATATATTTATAATTAAAGGCCAAAGAATGCAGACACAATCGCCTTATTTCAAAACTTTCCGGTTTATTGGAACTAAGGACAACTTGCGAATGGATTCCTATTACGTCCAAAAACCTAAAAAGCAATGATATTGTCCATCTTCGTGATATTCAGGATACAGTGTAATAGCTGCATATTTGATAGACTACATCAACCCCTGCTTTTGTCGTATTGTAATGCAGCATAATCGCTGGTTTACCACGGTTAAATCACGTATACCAATGAATGGAAAGGAATACAAGGGCCAGAAAATCAGACCTTCATTAGAAAGGGTGTAACTATAAATAGAAACTGATTAGAACATTCAAACATTACATGTAAAAACAAACCATTCAAAATTATGAAAATGCTGTACTTCGTAAAAAGAGTTACGAGCAGCACTCTCCACATTGCCCCCAAGATTTTGATAAACTTTGTGCCAATAAACAACCACCACCTTCGCATTAAATTTTGATGCGTTAGATGTAGTTTAATTAGTAATTTAATATAAAAATGAATATGCGTGTTAGTATTGTTATAGAAAAATCTTGTTGTTATTCTGTTAATTGTAGTTTTCAATTTTTAATAAAATTATTATTTAAAACGTGTCTGTATTATATCTATTAAAAGATAGGGAGGTGCGGAATTTTTGTTAAAGGCGGCGTAGTAGCATAAAGGTTGGAAACTGGTGCTCTACATCGAAAACCTGAAGGCACTTTAGAGATTATAAGAAGAAACTAACGCAATAAATAGAATTTCAGAGGTACCTTGCAATGAATTTTAGATCTGTTCTCTTAAGATTACGGACAGATAATAAATCATTAAAATGTTGCATCAAGGAAGTAGATCGACATAGAAACATTCATTTTGTGTTAGCTTAAAATTCTACCGAGCTTTTAGAATTCAGAAAATAAAAATGATTTTTTTTTTAAATTCTGTGGGCTACCCCAATTTAATTTCGCTTAAACAATTCAGAAATGTTTCTTTATTACTTATTCAGAACTTTTCAACATATATTTTCCATGTATTTCAATCTGTACATGTCATACGTGCAATCGTTGGAATTAAGAATTTCTATTAAAGGGATTAATTTGTGTTCAAGAATGATTTTGACGATATGTTTGACTGATCTGTCATCCTTTTTAAAACACAGTCCAAAGATTTCTATTCTTTTCAGATAAGTTAGAGAGGGAGTAAAAAAAGTATTAATCACTTTCGTGAAATTGCATGATAAAATTTTAAATTTATAGCAAGCATTCTGAAGGTAATTAAATCCTCTTTTTACAAAACATGCTCACGAATCACTATGAACAATATAGTATTAGTAATACTAAATTTTAAGTATTCTTTTGGCAGAAAAATTGAGTTTTTTTTAAATATCAAACAATACCTATTAATTTAAATATCTAGTGTATTTTAAAAATGTATTAGTACCAAGTTATCGAAGTTTCATAAAAGTTTTGTCTTGAATAAAAAAAAATTCTGCGATGGTGTTACCCATGACATTTTAAAATTTTTTCCAAACGACCTAAACTAAACAATTACTCAAAACATTGAAATCCGAGGCCTAACTTCGACAAAATTTCATTCGGTGTCTAATCATTAATTTCATAACTATTCTGTTCATGACATATATGGCACGGTTTTTTGCCGGGTTTGTATAACAAACTTATTTAGAATATTTATTTATATAAAACAGTTCCGTAACTGACTGACTGATAACGCACAAACCAAACCGCTGGACCTAAAGGGCTGAAATTTTGCATGGCGATTCTTCTTATACTGTAGGGGTGCACTAAGAAAGATTTTGAAAAATTCTTAGATTTTTTTAAATTAAATTTTTAAGCTGTTTTGTAGCTTTTTTTAAGTTTGCATTTAAAATAATAATCTGAGGGTTATAAAATTTATATCACGAGAAAGATCATAAAGATTCCTTTAAAATGAAATCTTTTTCGAATCTTTACCTCCCTTTTCTGATTTTTGGTGAATTTTTAAAGATTAATTTTTAGAATTTAATTTATTAAATGCTGATCATGTGGTTTCTTTTCTTCTTCTGATACTTTAAACTAATTTTGCGTCTTGTGCATAACAACGAAATAAACAAAAAAATACTTTTTTCTTGCTAATGCGGCAGACGATTGGACATCATCAAAAAAAATATTAAAATACAGTGAAAGAAATGTTCCTCAAACTGTACTATATTAACTGTACTATATTCTTTAGTATGTTCTATTAGATTTAATTTAAATATTTTCTTCTACATTATTTTGTCTATAAAAAATATCTGTTACGATTTTGTTATAAATATATATACAGTGGAATCTCGATCGATCGTTTTCGGATCCATCGTTTTCCCGTATGTGTCGTTCATTTTATCCAGTCCCAAAGATCATATTGCTTTGTTTTCGCATCTATCGTTTTCCCGCAATTATCGTTCATTTCAATCGGTCCCTTGAAAAACGATAGATCGATATTCCACTATATATATATATATATATATATATATATATATATATATATATATATATATATATATATATATATATATATATATATATATATATATATATATATAATATTATATATATATATATATATATATATATATATATATATATATATATATATATATATATATATATATATATATATATATATATATATATATATATATATATATATATATATATATATAGGCATTAATTGCATACATTGACCGTTGTATTTAATTTGAATGTACTCCGTAGCGAAGCATGGGTATTCAGCTAGTGTTATATAAGATAACTTATATTTGATACTGAACGCTATGTTATGTAATACCGAACGTTTTGTATGATCTCACAGAGCTGCAATATTTCTTTGTCAGGGACCGCGCTGAAGTGTAATGGAACCCTCAACAACGTTATGATAGACAGCGTAGTAACTACAGATACAAATCAAACGTTGAAGTCTTCGTATCAGTTCCTGGATTCAACGTCTTTCAAGAGAGTTGACGTGAAGAAATTTTTTGGAAACTTGCAGTTAGAAGATATCGTCACTTCTAATGAAACAATTAGTATATCAAATAAATTATTTAACGTGTAAGTATTTACTGTCTCAACATGTCTACTTGGACTTTAAATATTTAAGTTTCTTGTAATTGTGCCTTTAAAAAAAATGCTCGCAGGGATGGTCATTGATAGGATACGGTTAGCCTAATCTGTTTATAAGATTTGTCTGTTTGTCCATAACATTTGGTGTTGTTTATAACAATATTCTTCCATTGTAAAAAAAATTAGTATTTTATGTTGATTTCATTTGCATTTTTTTAAGCAGCGCTTGTTAAGTTTCTTTGGGGCACGGTAGCCCAGTTGGCAAGAGCAGCGGACCAGTGATCTGAACGTCCCTGGTTCGATGCTCGTCGCTGCAAATCCACTACCGTGTTCACTAATGGTGGCCGGGACACGCAAAATAGGTCGTGGCTGCAATGTCCTCCAAGTTCTCAAATTTACCTCTGGAGGTCCAGTGTCCCGGACTCGTCACTTGACTCGGTTGCAAATTACGGGACCGGTCATTTAGCCTAGTCGGACTCCGACCTTTGTGGTGCTAATTCAAGGAGCCACCCCTTTCAGCCCAATAGCCTATTAGGACCTGGTAAATGGAACCTCCAACCAGGGGGCATTAGAAACAACAAAAACAACGTTTCTTTGTCTTTTAAAATGCTCAGTATGTCAAAATTTGTAGAATACTGTCCCAATAAAATGACCAAATTTTTGGACAGATGTATCTTTAAAAGTGAGGAATAAATTTCCTCAGTAATACCCAATTTATATCTGAGCTTGCATGTGACGCTTAAGAATCGTATACTAAGCAAAACTGCATTTTTAAATCGGCGTCTCCAAATAAATGCTCTCTTTTACATCAGGAAAAGTGGTTAGGGTATAATTCTCGTAGAGCGAAATGGCCTAGTAAATTTCCCTTGTGAAATCACTATTTTACTATTTAAGACCCAAAGAATGTTTACAACGTTTTATAAACTTATTCGTATTTTTGGAAAATAACGGAGAAAGGAAAATTTTGAAATACAGTTAAGGTCTAAGCTAAACCCATAATTCCGATTTGGGAGTAGGAAATTGTTAAAAAAAATTGAATTATTTATAAAGATTCTATTGAATTTAATATCTAACTCATTTTCTAGGGTCATTCCAAATGGTAAATAGAAAAACAAGCAATTTGCAAAAATGTCTTTAGTATATTCTGTTATAGAGCAAATATAAACTTGTAAAATTTTTGTCAATTGCACATGCTATTAGAGCATCAAAACCGACTGTAACAGCTAACAAATTATCCATCCACGTCTTATAAAAATATTTTCAATTGAAAATTTAAATTTAAATTCATAAAATTTTCAAAATTTTAACTTTTTTGTTTAGACAAGTCATTTAACACTGTAAAATGTGACTGCAAGAAAAATAATTTTTAATCATTAGAATGTCTTGGTGCAAATGTGTACTAACCCTTTCACCTCAGTGATAACCCTATGGAGAAAATTTGTCCAAGAATTGCCGACTTAGATTTAATGATTTTTTTTTAAATGTACTCCGTAATCGAGAAATAAATATTACACCTTTAGGGCATTTTTCGTTTTTATAAAAAATGCCAATAATATTTTAAAATTTGAATTATATGGGGGAAATTCTGATATAGCGTGTTTTAAACGCTCATAAATTCCTCTCGTGGGCGAGGCTTATAAAATGCATCCTGTTGCAAGGTGGAGAAAAGTTCAGGCCATCTGTAAATGCCATTTTTATTTGAGTATCATAATTTATGTAGCTGTAAATAGTAGACACTTTTCCACCATAGGTTAACATTGAAGTGAGTGAATGCGATAGGGTTAGTACACAGCAGCATTAAGCCCGTCTGCACACGGAGCAACTCAAAAGAAACTGATAACCGACTCAAATTACAAACTATCCGTGATGAGTCGCCAATAAAAATGCCAATAATATTTATTGGCGCAACTGGTTACAAACCCGTCCGACGGGTTTGTAACCAGTTGCGCCGTGTGCGTGGCTCCATTCAATTACATAGGTTGCGACTCATCACGAATGGTTTGTGATTTGAGTCGGTTATTAGTTTCTCTTGAGTTGCTCCGTGTGCAGACGGGCTCAGGCATCGATTCTCAACCGATAAACAGCCGCGGGGATTTTTTCGGAAACAAAAGAAATATTATTAGGGCCCACTTCAAATAAATATGAAGTTGAATTAATTACTCATCCGGCGACACATATCCATGTACTCGTTCCTGGATGAATTACTCTGACGCTCACGACTGTTATGTCTGATAACAAATATTTGTGGTCTAAGCATCCATCGCAAGTCTCGCAGTAATAAAACAAAACTCTTTTTTAGCGATTTCCATCATAGTCCTTTAGTATATTACTATACTGAACACCAAGGTTGTTTTTGAAATTGTATTCATATATCCTAGTCTAGTTTTTGCTACTTGTATATTTCAATAGATGAATAAAATCACCTATGGAGTCGGTGTTTATTTGAATTTAAACTTAACTCATTCCTGATATATGTAATCCTATTTGATTTGATTTTTTTTTAAATTTCAAAATAAAATTTTAACAAAGGTGCTCCAAGTTTCTAATCTCCCAAGGCTGCCACGAAGGTAAAAAGGTTGGGAATCCCTGATTTAATGACTCCATTACGCTTAATCTATGAACATGAAACCTGGAGAGAAAATAAGTTCTCCAGTATTTTCTCATTTGACATAACAAGTTGTATTTCGTTTACATTTTATTTTCAGAGTTAATACTACTCACCTGACTGCAAGAGGAAATCTAAGTGGTGTTAACATTACCCTCTTAAAACTTCAAGCATTTAATAAAAGTAAGGACAAAAACACTGTGGTAGAAAAAATTACCTTTAATGGATATTTAGATGCAAATGAAAGTAAGTACTCGTATTTAATTTTTTTAGCTTAAAAAGGAAACTAGTTGCACCTTGTCGGTTGTATGCATGTAATAATGTTTTTATGGGTTACTGCATTCAAAATAAGTAAATTTTATTTCAAAAATTTTTGATTAAAAGCACACATTTAACTTAATCGACTCTTTAGAGTATCATATTTTTAAAATCTCAAAGGTTCAACGTTTATCGTTCATTTAGATTAGAGAATATGTATATGTTAGACAGTACTTAGAACATAGTAATATTTATACACGTTAGCAGAAAGCTCATTACAGGTAACCCTCCTATAACACGGTAGATAGGTTCCTAGAAACTGCCGTTTTGTGTGTAACCGTGTTATATGAGACCCAGAGACAGTTAAAAAAAAAGGGGGGTTACGTTCTGAAAACTTGTATGGAATTTTTTAAAAAAATTGTTTTTAATAAGCAACTTAATTTTTATTAAATATAAATGTATAACACAAAATGCAAAAACAAAAAAAATATTTTCATTTAATGCGACCTTAATGTAATAAATTTCTTCATCACTGCTCAGTACAATCAAACGAGAATGTTTTTTCGATTGAACGATATAACCTTTTTCTTCATTTAGATTTTTTGTACCTTCTGTCCTCTTTAAAAAAATCTGATTTTGGTTTATTTGCTGGTTCTTACAAGGTCATTGTAGATTTCAAGGTATGGAGATAGACAATTTTGCAGCTCCCTTTTGGCTTCTTTCAGCGGA
Source organism: Dolomedes plantarius (assembly GCA_907164885.2). Classification (NCBI taxonomy): domain Eukaryota; kingdom Metazoa; phylum Arthropoda; class Arachnida; order Araneae; family Dolomedidae; genus Dolomedes; species Dolomedes plantarius. Next base: position 89,327,054 of record OU015498.1, read on the forward strand.
AGGGTCTGCATTCAGGAAAAATGATTCAAGAGTTTCAGCTAAGCTTAGGCCTTTCTCGTAATTTTATAGAGTTATAAATGAATAAATCATAATTTGTTTATACATTTCCACGTAAAGCCACTATAGTTCATTATTCCTTCCTGTCATTATTTTAAGGTAATTTAGTTTTTAAACGTGTTAAACAAAAATCATTATCTAGTGCTATAGAAGTACAGTGTTGTACAAAAAGGTTTTCGCAATTTTTTATCGTGTTAGAGTGAAACCGTATTACAGGTTGCAGTGTTATACGAAGGTTCCTGCAATTTATTCTATTGTGTTAGAGCTAAACCGTGTTGTAAGATGCCGTGCTGTAGGAGGGCTACCTGTACTTGTTAAAATTTCTAAACGAGCCATTCAGTTTAGTAAATTGAAGGATTGGCATAAAATAAAATATTATAACATTTGTATTTTAAAAACATTTCCAATATTCTTTGCCGTTTGAGATTTCTTCTCTTCTAAGGCCGTCTGCACACGGGGCAACTCAAAAGAAACTGATAACTGACTCAAATCACAAACCAGTCCCTGATGAGTCGCAACCTATGTAATTGAATGGAGCCACGCACACGACGCAACTGGTTACAATCCCGTCGGACGGGTTTGTAACCAGTTGCGTCGTGTGCGTGGCTCCATTCAATTACATAGGTTGCGACTCATCAGGGACTGGTTTGTGATTTGAGTCAGTTATCAGTTTCTTTTGAGTTGCCCCGTGTGCAGACGGCCTAAGATGTCAAGAAATTTAACGGCTAGGTCATAGGTATCCAACCTTTTTGGCTTGCCTGGGCCGCATCGAGAGAAGAATTGTCTCGGGCCGCATATAAAATATATAATATATTTAACGTTTATGAATAATACAGTTTCCTTTAATTTAATTTTTTGTCATAACAATGAAGAAAAAAGCAACACAAAATTAGTAGTATATTTGACGCTTTTCTAAAACTAAGGCATCAATGTCTGGTTCGATGGAAATGGTTGCAATTCTTAGTGAGTTTTAAAGATGCTCATCAGAAATTTTTCTCCTACTTTTATAATCTTCATGTGCTTCATTTTTAAAAACAGTTCTTCGCAAATTTACATAGTGCAAAACTGTTTTGACATGAATAGGGCGTGATTGTAAAATCAGGGATGTTTTCCTCTGGGAAGATAGGTCTTACAAAGTTTAGAAATCTTGTGGGACCGTGGGTTGGACATATCGGGCCTAGACAAAGGCATCTGGGATACGTAGTTCATTATATCGTTGAAAGTATAGACATCTCTGAGACAAGAATTGAATGCCAATTTTATTCGCTTTTCCCAGTGGGTCCCAGATCAATGTGGTGTGGAAGGGGAAAAGGGCGAACCTCTTAACGAAGAAAGGTACCACCATCCTATAAAAGCCAAACTTATTGATGACCGTCCATTCTTTCAAACTTCTAATGGAATTGGAACTTGGAAAAAATATATAAATTTAATTTACTAACAGAGCTAGGGGAAGGGCGTGGGAGTACCTTGCTGTTTCAAGGTCTCCAGTTCCAGGTGTCCTTCTTGGTTCCACTGCTGTTGTGCTCCGCCTTATTACTGGACACGATTGCTTCAATAGCCACGTTTTCAGAATCGGACTTCAACTCCCCCTAATTGTACTTTATGTAACTCCGAACGACCAATGAATCGTGGACTTTTTAGACCCGCCAGCTGCACTTGATGTTTATGGTTTTATTGTTCAGAGATACTGGGATGCAAGAAGGCTAATGACTTGTCACATGTCCGGCATTTGTAAATAAATGATTCGATTTTAGTATGCCTGTAAAACTAATATTACAGATATAATGTTCAGCATTCTAATGTGAATTTAAAGTATTTTAAAGCTTATAGTTTCATTTTGTTTCAATGTCAACGAATTAATATGCCCCTAGAATGTGTCCAATTGCTTTTCTTTGCAAAAATCACATCAGGCTATCTAATTAACCCTTTCACGGGGAACAATATCCACCGTTTGCACAGTGCAGATTTTTTCTCCTATTTTTTTAACCTAAAAAATCTTGGAAAATTTTCGAATTAAAGATTTCAATGTTTTAACTTCTTTAAACTGATAATAGATGGCAGCACTAGCCATTTTTCTGCTCATTTAACTGGAATACATTGAATGGAAGTGAAATAATTACAAGATAAAAAGAACTTTTTATATACCATGTTTTTAAACTTTCTGTTGAATCATATAAACTTCACAATTCTATGTATTAATAAATACTTTTTAAAAAATTTTTTGGTGAATTATCCTATCAACTTGAACGAAAATTAAAATAATTGGAAGTTAACTTGCATTTAACTTTTCGTTCCCGTCCCGGCGGATAGATGGCTGCACCAGTCTACAAAACAAAATTAACTGAAAATGAATTTAATTCTGCTTAAAGATGGCTAAAAGTTTTAAAAAATGTATTGTCATCGTGTTCTGAGTATTCTAAAAGTTTCAAATGTCTAGCTAGTCGGGAAGTTAATTAAAATTCGATTGCAAGATTTGTAAGGGACAAACACACAAACAAGAAAGCAAGCTAATAAAAACATGGTAAAAAAGACTAGATTCAGGCGTTTGCACTGTGCAAATGGCGCCCCTTAAAGGGTTAACGTGATATTACGTAAGTGATCGTTTGAGGAACATCGTGCAAAACATCTAGTTTTATTTCAGAGTAATTGTTCACTATTTCTTACTCAGTTTTAAAATTTTCTAGGAATCCACAACATTTTAAAATTTTAAGAAAAAAGGGGAAATGGTGGATAGTTTTGTTTACCAAAATTCCTAACACACGAGGACAGGCGATGACAAATGCAAAATGTTTTTAAATATTATTTGTTGTTGTTTATAATGCCATCTGGCCGGAAATATTCCAGACCAGGTGCATATAGGCTAGCAGCCTAAGGGGTGTGGCTTCAGTTTATAATGGCACCACAAAGGTCGGAGTCAGAGTTAGTCAGGTGTCACCTCAATTCTGACCGAGCACCTGCAGGGGTAACATCTGGAAGTATCGTAACCTCTCCCACTCTCACTGACCTCACAGACCGGTCACAGACCCTCACAGACCTCACTTTCTAGTCTACGAATTTAACGTGCTTATATCCGGCCTAGATAAGGAGGTATTTAATGGTGCTTGTCGAGATTTGATCCGAGCATCCTCAGCATCGGAAATTGACGCGCAACCGCCCGGGCCCTCAGATATTCTTTGATACAAATAGTGTTAATCTATATATATATAAAACAGTTCCATAACTGACTCATTCATTCACTGACTGACTGACAGACAGACATACAACGCACAGACCAAACCGCTGGACCTAAAGGGCTGAAATTTTGCATGGGGATTCTTCTAATAGTGTAGGGGTGCACTAAGAAAGATTTTTAAAAAATTCTTCTTAGATTTTTTTAAATTAAATTTTTAAGCTGTTTTTAAACTTTTTTTACGTTTGCATTTAAAATAATACATTTAGGGTTATAAAATTTATATCACGAGAAAGATCATAAAAGTTCCTTCAAAATGAAATTTTTTTCGAATTTTTACCTCCATTTCTTGATTTTTGGTGAATTTTTAAAGATTAATTTTTAGAATTTAATTTATTAAATGCCAATCACGTAACTTCTTTTTCTGGTACTTTAAATAAATTTATCGTCACGTGCATAACAACTAAATAGACAAAGATATTTTCTTTCTTGCTAATGCGGCAGACGATTGGACATTATTTTGTCTATAAAAATATCCCTTACGATTTTTTATAAATATATATATTTTTTCCTACGTCAATTGTATATATTGATCAATACTACGTCAATATTATATATTGATCGTCGTATTTATTATAAATATATATATATATTTTTTTGGGCATTAATTGCATACATTGATCGTTGTATTTAATTTGAATGTACTCCGTAGCGAAGTGCGGGTTTTTAGCTAGTTATAACATATAGAATGTTTGAGCCTAAATGTTGAGTAGTTTGGTCAAGTCGAGAGTAAGTAAATGAGCCGATTGACAATCTCAAAACCTGTGTTCACGAGCAATTTTCTCCATCGATTAAAACTAACCTTTTGCATTATTGTTGGCATCAGCTTCTGTGCAGACATTTAGAACAAATGCATCCTCAAAAATCTTCGCTCTAGGTCGTTACTTGATCTTCGGAACTGCACATACCACCTTACTGTGCCTACTCTAAATGAACAGTTAAATTTTATTCCTAAAATTTTGTTCAGTATTCCATATCATAAAAGTCATTAGATTGGAGAGAATCGCCTAAACTTAGTATTTTTAAGAATTTCAAAATGTAGTATTCTGCCTTTTAAAAAGACGAACACCCGTGATATCTAAATTTTTGTTAAAATTCTGTGTTAATCTTGGTTACTTCCAGCCGTACGTTATTTTGATAAATTATTTTTAATCATTTAGTACAGGTTTCTGAAAAGGGAAGCATAGATAATATAGGTTTGGAGGAACTAATCAGACTAAATTACACCATGAGTCTTGGATATTTAAATGCTTCTACGATCAAAGCAGAGAATGTTAGCGTAATTGGAAATGTGAATGGATGTTCTTTGAATTCGGTAAGTTTACCTGTTGCTCTTAAACTGTTTTCAAATAGATAACGAGAGTTGGTTAAAAATGTAAATATTAAGCATGGAGGGTATAAATTTTCTTCCCAGCAAAAAGTTTAAATATCAGTATCAAAGTATTTTATCTAATTTCTTTTTATTTCCGTGCGTTTGTATATTTTTCGAAGTTGTTCTTCAGTATTTTATTAAGATCGAAATGTTGAACAACAGTAAACTCCAGCTTCTTTTATAAACCACACGTTTTATTTCAAAATATGTAACTTTCTGCTGACTCTAGATTCCTTTGCCGATGCAAGTTTACATTATATTCATTTTCAATACCAGGGCTTAAGGAACTGAAAAGGGTTTGTTCTAATGAAATAAGTTTTCGTTTAATACTATTATTTGATGCTCTCCCCCCCCCCAAAAAAAAAAACCCATTTTTTCAGCTTGATAAACTTCGATTAAGTCTTGATTTGGTTTTGTTAGTTGTTATTTGAAAACAATATTTTATGTCATTGATATAAAACTTTAGTTAATAATTACTCATACACGGGTTTTTCCACAAAAGGATGTATAACTTTTCAATATATTAGGGCATAACTAGGACGTTGTACAAAAAAGCTGAGTGTGTCATAATATACAGAGGCTGCTCCCACATTTTTTAGACGATGTATATTGTATTCACAAAACTAAATTACATAAAATTCTTGGGTTTTAAATGTTCTATTTGACATCCCTTATCCTGAACTATCTTCCGACACCGCAATTTCCAGGATAATAATGCCTTTTGAAGTGTCAGTAGAGGTATTCTACCCCATTCCTCCAGAACAGGTTTCCAGAGTCCTGTAAGGGTTTTGGGACGACGTTTGGATAATGCAGATTTTAAAAGTCAGAAAGCACAAAAATCCGTAGGTGATACATCGGGAGATTTAGTAGGGATATCAGTGAAGGGTATGGCCTTGATACCAGTATTTTGTTCCATTTCTTTTAGGAAATTTACAGTGGATTTTGATGTGTGACTGCTAGCTTTGTCCTGATGGAGTCTCACAGATTGATGGCACTGTGGGTAAACCGATGGTATTTCATTCAGAAAAATTGGCGATAAAATATGTTCCTGATAGTATTTGGAGTTAATCTTGACATTTTTTTCTACTCTCTTTATTTTTAACTTGCCATTATAAGAAAAACCAACAACAATCATGAATCCCTTAGAAAAACTTCCTTTCGATTCTTTGAACCATGTACTTAAATTTTTTCTCCCCTTTTATGATAATAAATGGCTCTTTTTTTGTTGCAGTCATTTAAATACACCCATGATTCATTTATTGTGTCAATTGTTTTCCATTTTTCTTTGGATAAGTGTTTCTCATATAGAATTCTGCAGCGTGTCCTGCGTTCAGCGGATATGATTTGGAAGAAGACGATGCACATTGCGTTTTTTCGCTTTCTTAAGATTTAAATCAGCGTTTATCATTTTGTTTACAGTGGACACCGAGCATTTTAATGATTTTGCAACTGTCCTTTGAGTAGGGGGATTTTCTTTTAACATTAAACAACGTACCTTTGCAATAGTCGAAGATGTCCGTTTTTTCCTTGGATACTTGTTTGGAATTTTTGTCCCACTTGAGGCTCCAATTTGACGGTTTTTTTCCTTTCTTGTTGACGATTTTACCTATGGACGTTTTAGATATCACAAAACCATTACTCTCACATCGTTTTTGGGTAACGGAGTATGCATATTTCTCTTCGGAAAGAGCATAAATGTAACCTTCGAACCACTGCTTTGTTAAAAACGCCATTTTGAATAAAAACAAAACTTCCAAGCCGCAGACGACAATTTTGACTTTTAAAAACACAGTACAATTGCAATTATTTCTTTTGCAGCAAACTATTTTTTATTACCGCATACCAAAATCGTCTAAAAAATGTGCGAACAGCCTCTGTACTAAACATCCTTATGATCTCGTAACTATATTATCTATCGACAACTCTGACTGCCGTGATACGTAGTACTATTTTATTCTGGCATCTTAAAATGGTTCTGAGAAAAACATATTGTGTGATTTTTGTTTGAAAAGTTCACAATATGGAAAAGTACCCACCTACCTCGCCAATAGCACCTAGCCTTTACAAGAACATAGATTTCAGTGTCAACGGGATGGGTACACGTTTCAGATGTGTAACGAAAATTCCTCTAATTTTTGCCAGAGGTCCTAAAAAATTAGCCAGAAGTGAAATTGGATCGGAAAACATATTTAAAGCTATTAGATTTTCTCCCGGCTAATTTGTATGAGCTACTCACGAGAATTGCTGCCGCCATAGCTGAATTTGCATGCGGTATGCTCTGTCGTTTATAGCAGAAATTTTATTTTGAACTGGACGTCTGCAGAGAGTTGCTGGTTAAAGATTAATTTTAGGCTTGTAAAGTAGCAGGCCTCCCAGTGGTGCACCCTGGGTAACGCTAAGTGTGCTACAGCTTTGCCGAGTTCTCTTTTTAAGAAAGAGATGAATTCGAAATAAATACATGCTATAGCGATGACAACAATTGAATGATGTTAACCGAACCATTTATGGCTCCACGTATTTACAGATGGCTCCTTGTTGGACAGAAATGAGGGAGCCGGGGCTGTCTTGTTAAGTGAGCTTTTTTCCCTTTTACCTATATGTAGGATCTAATACAACTCATTTCGATAGGGAGGTAGAGGCTATTTTTATTGTTCTCCGGTTTGCTTCACATCCGGCAAGAGGACTTTACCAGAGCTGTGGTCCTCTCTGATTCAAGTTCAGCCCTTTAGGTCATAGTTATAGTTAGAGATAATCCTCGTACAGTGGAGAGTAGAGTTGTTTTAAAGAGTTTAAAAGAGAGTATGATCCCACAGAGGGCTGCAAGTAAATGAAATGGCTGATTTCTTGGCGAAAAGGAGAACCACCATCCTACAAAGACTGAGACTTCATTTGGATCTTTATTCAGCTAGACTTCTTACGATTAGAAAGCGCAGCTATACAATGAAGCTGGAGATCTGACTTTGCAGCGAGAGAGAGCTGGTGACTGATGTTTTCTTACTGAGAAAAACAATGTCCCGGACCGTCCGCGTGGAGCTGCAGTTGCCCATTTTAGACTTTTGACAGGGCACTACTGTTTGTCTGCCCTGCTTGAGTGCCCATTTTTTCCGTTTTAACTTTAGATTCTCCTTTGGGCATTTTATGAAATTTTTGACAAGTTTTTAACACTGAGCATTTGGACAGGTGCACTGCACTACAGGATTTTAGTGACATGGTTTAAAGGTACCGGACAGTCCGCGAGCGAATGACATAATAACCAAGTGCTCGGCATTGGCAAACATCCGCATGATTAATTTTATTTTGCTTCATATCTTATACCAAAGTATATAATTTCAATAGGTTTCAATCTGTTTTTAACATAGATCTTCTATATTTCAGGTATGAAGCAGTTGTTTATTATCTTTAATCGCGGCTACCAGGTGGATTTTCCCCTTTAATTTTAACCATTGTTTATCAAGACTGGTTATTTTAAAACTATTTGTCCTCTTTCTTTAAGTATATTAACCATCTATTAATATGTATAGGATGTTCTGTTATTTGACACTTTGTCTTCTCGACTATAATTAAAGTTTTGTCTGTCTCGTAACTCACATTTTTGTTGTAATGCTATGGGAATTGGGTTTCCTTTTAGCTTTCTTGCTCTATCTGTACCAGGCCTGCACAACATACATCCCGCGTGCCCGCCAGCATTCACTTTAGAGGCATGCGAAGCCTTTTGTAAGGACGCATAATATAATAAATCTTAAAAAATACGAAACAATATTTTTTAAATTTACAGTATTACGAAAGGAAATCATAATGAATAATATTAATTTAATATTAAAATAATCATTAATTTATTTTTTGTTACATAAAATAGTTTTTGCTCTCCCATTTATCCTATTTTCTTGCGGCAAGCAAAATATTTCCATAAAGTAATATGGTCCTCATCCCATTTCAAGTTATGCAGCTGTGATCTCTACACATGCTTTGTTGCGTCTGTTTTGTAGTTTTCTCTAACCTATTTTTCCAGTTAGTTTTGTTTTTTAATCCTTTATATAATGATGTCACTGTGGGTAAAGATATTGTTAAACTTTAGTTTCTATTTTGGACTTCAGCTTCAACTTGCATTTAAAATATTCTTATCGTTTTATTTTAGGTTTTTGAAGATGCATTAATCTTGAAGGGCGATACCCAAAATATAACTGGCAGAATACGTGTAAATACTTTGAAAATAAACGGGAGTCTTCAGGCTGAAAATTTGAATGGAGCGTATATTTCAGGGTGGATTAGTCATCTCCAAATTTCGGAAAAATCTGCCGTGTATGCAAATGTAACTTTTGATAATCTGAAAACCCAGAGCATCTGCATTTCAAAGACTGTGAATGGCACCAATTTAAAATTTCTGCTGAGTGATTACATAAAGAAAAATGATTCTCGGGTAAGGATGTTTTTAGTATTTTTCATTTTATTTTTAAGTATTTTTAATAGGAAGTTCCACTTTACTTATTTATAAATGATATATCCACCATCCCGAACACTTGCTGCATGTTTGGTTTAGACTTGTTACAGAAAAGGAATTTTTCACAGCTAGTAATTAATTTTGAATTATTCATGGTATATATTTTTTCAGTTTTGGTGAATTGGTAACACTGAACCTTTGTTGGACGCAGGAAATTGAACTTTATTTGCAGACGAAGCGTAGCGTGCAGTAGTAGCTTCGACATTAAATCCATTTATTTGTTGAAAACTTTATGCGAACGTTAAACAAATTTTAAAGATATCAACTTTTATACACTGAGCAAAATTATACTGAGTATTCCTTCTTATGGAAACACATCAGTGAACTTCGCAGGCCTTCAGTGGGTAGAATGCCGAACTAAACTTTTAAGTATAAACTGCAAACTTTAGTAATGTTATTTGTGAACGCATATTATGTCTGGTGCAAGAGGCGCCGCTAACGCATTGTCACGACCCCCCTCTACTCTGTTTGGAGAGAACATTTTGGCCGTCTGCACACGGAGCAACTCAAAAGAAACTGATAATTGACTCCAATCACAAACCATTCCGTGATGAGTCCTAACCTATGTAATTGAATGGAGACACGCACACGACGCAACTGGTTACAAACCCGTCTGACGTGTTTGTAACCATTTGCGTCGTGTGCGTGTCTCCATTCAATTACATAGGTTAGGACTCATCACGGACTGGTTTGTGATTGGAGTCAATTATCAGTTTCTTTTGAGTTGCTCCGTGTGCAGACGGCCTAAGATTCCCGCTTCGTATTCCGTCGTAGACGGAGTACGTTTTTTATCAATTCTCAGTGTAAATAAATTGTAGTTATTTGTTCTTTACGATGGTTGTTAATTAGTTTACGACCGTGGCTGATTTACTCCAACCCCCACGCTCCATATACATACATATATATATATATATATATATATATATATATATATATATATATATATATATATATATATATATATATATATATATAAAAAATTTTTTTTGTGGGGGGGGGGGACAGTTCATTTTTTACAATCATGCCTTTTGCTACAAAGTTCATATTTTAATTTTATTTTAATATTCTGAAAAAAAATTTCTCAATGAGATGCATTGGATTGAAAGATTTATACTCAAATGCAAAATGTAGAAGTCAAAAATATGAATCTGCTAATCTAAGGTCAGAGGAACAATGAAATGAAAATTCTCCAAAGCTTAAGGACTGAAGATCTCTAGTTCAACTAAAGGATCGCTTTAAAAGAAAGGGAGAGAATATATTTCTTAACGCCTTGAGTTATACGCATTAAACTTTGACATTCTGGACTTATACTAAAGTGCGAACACGATAGACGGGATTAAGTTATTCTTTTGTTTGCACAATCTTAACTTTTCTATTAATAAGGCCATAAGCATCTCTTCATCATTAGTTACATGCGTTTATAAACCGAACTGTTTTGTGCCTATTAAAATGATACTTTTCGTTTTTAATTTCAGCCAATAGGAGGCAAAAAGACTTTTCAGAATATTATCGTTAAAAACGTCAGAGCTGACACCCTGATTAGCAATACAACTTGTGGAATCGATTTATCAGAGATGTTTAAACTCTCCATGAGCAAAAACAGCAGTGAAAATGGAACATTTGTGTTGTCAAATCTAACACTTCCCGGTTTAGTGGCCAAACGTATCGCAGTTGAAGGTGAGTACATTGTGTTATTTGTGTTACAAATAAATATCGTCACCTGATTGCAAGAACTAGGTAACTCGATTCTTAGAGTTCTTGAAGATCTCAAATGTCTACTTCTTCCAGTGAGAAAATATTCGTCGTTCTATTTGTCTAATAATTACACTAGCCAACAGATGGCATTAGGTTAGTAGCAAAGTGAGTTGTCTAGTTACTGCATTCAATTTTTATGTAATCTATACTAATATATAAAGAGAGAGAGCGGATTTTGTATGTAGAGGGTAATCTCCCGAACCACTGAACCTATTTGAAAAATTCTTTCACCATTTGAAAGTTACATTATTCCAGATGGACATAGGCTATATATTATGTATATCTGATCAGTAGAAAAAAAGTTAGGGGCCTAAATGTTGAGCTGATGTTTCACCTTTACAGTTTTTCCTTTGTCAACCATAGTTATTATCAGTAAAACATTTAACATTTGAATTTTCTTTGTCAACCATAGTAAAGTAACTATAGCAACACATCAAACTACTTTTTCATTTATTATCAGTAAAACATTTAATATTTTAAAGATTCAAGTGGAGGTATTGATGAATACAAAAAGGATTTTTAAAATTGGCAACGAAGAAAATTACATTTGGAACTACGCTTTTTATTGGGCACTTAAAGTAAAAAAAGATTTACAATTTATTGGCTATCAACTGGAAATTTATTGTATAATATTACAGAACTTTAACTTATAAACTTTATGGTTTTGAATTTATGTACAATTTTATTCACAATTTAAATTTTTTTTCTTTCTAATGTGGCAGACGATTGGACATTATCCGAAAAAATATTAAAATACAGTAAAAGAAATGTTCTTCAAACAGTACTATATTAACTGTACTATATTCTTTAGTATGTTCTATTAAATTTAATTTGAATATTTTCTTCTACATTATTTTGTCTATAAAAATATCCGTTACGATGTTTTTTTATAGATATATTTTTTTGTTTGTTTTTTGGCATTAATTGCACACATTGACCGTTGTATTCATTATAAATATATATTTATTACTTTTTTGGCATTAATTGCATAGATTGACCGTTGTATTTAATTTGAATGTACTTCGTAGCGAAGCGCGGGTATTCAGCTAGTTTAGCTATAAATAGCCAGATATCTCAAAAATAATTTCTTTTGAGTTACCGAGTTCTTGCATTCAGGTGACGATATAGTGAAGAGCGAAACAGGTTATACCCTATATGAAGGGGCTGTAGTTGACAAGTTAAGCTTACATTGAGGTGGCGAATCGAGAATTCTCCCGCTGTCAGGTTCATGATTTTCAAAAGGGACAATAACTCTGTAACGAATACCGAATTTTTCGGACCATAAGACACCGGACAATAAGACGCCCCTCATATTTAAGAGGATTTTTAGAAAAGAATATTTTGTATTTTGTTACGTATATAAAAATATTTTCAATTTCTTAGTCAATAAAGATAAAAAATATATGTAATGAATATAAGAAATGTGTGTGTGTATATATATATATATATATATATATATATATATATATATATATATATATATATTTGCTTATGCCCCTTGATCGATAGCAATATCAGTTCAGGTCCCGAAGGCTATGGACGATCAAGGTGCGGTTCATGTTTTGACTGGCACCACAAGAGTCGGAGTCTGACTTGGCAAAAGGACCAGTCCCGTAATTTTGAACCGAGTCAAACGACGATACCGGAACACTCGACTCCACACCTCCTGAGGTAATTTTGAGAACTTGGAGGACATTGCAGCCACGACAGATTTTACGTGCACCAGTCGCCATTAGTGTACACGGTAGTGGATTTGTCAGTGACGAGCATAGAACCAGTGACTTTCAGATCACTAGTCCGCTGTCCTTGCCAACTGGGACACTGCACCCATATATATATATATATATATATATATATATATATATATATATATATATATATTAATATTATAATAAAATAAAATAAAATAAATAAAATATTTTATTCTAATGTTACCTTTGGACCATAAGACGTACCCCAATTTATACGTACAAAGGTAGTCTTATGGTCTGAAAAATACGGTAACTATTTCTATATGGCGGGCAATTAGTTCCTTTTGTGGATTTTTATCCTTAATTTAAAATTTCTTCCCAAAACCAACAGTACTAGTAATTATATACCAAAGAAATCGTCCATTACTGTGAGGAGGGTAACTTGTTACTCATTTAAATGTTTTCAAATGTTTTAAAAGTTACACTGAAAATTGGCGGCAATTGTAATCTTACAAGTGGATGATCCATTTCTGAGTATAGTACTTGATGTATTACGGAATAGGAACCGGAAATTTATGTTCCAGATGGTGGTAAGATACTTAAGTTTTGGTACCATGATTTCTTGCAAGTGATGTGTATCCGAAAGTCAGCAGAATTTAAAATTTTGCGTAATTTATAAATAGCCTTTCCTGTGATTTGGAACATGTTTTTATATAACTGCGCAAAAACACTACTGGAAACTTATTCTTTTTGTGAATTTCGGTCCTTGTTCTTTGAGTTACACAACAAAAGTTTTTTCTTGTAGTTTCCATATTTTGAATTCAGGGATTTGAACTTAGCAATATATGTTTCAACTAGCTGAATACCCGTGCTTTGCAACGAAGTACAGTGATTTCCGCTCACTGATAAGAATCACGTTTGTTATTACTGTTTTTGATTCTTATAAGCGGTTGATTCTTATAGCCGAAATTTAGGTTTTTGGACAGGCACACACACACCTATATATACATATATTAGATAATTTACCATAAAATACTCTTTAATTTACGTTAATTATCTTTTATTAAAATTATTTTTTTTAATTTTAAAAATACAACTTAATTTTTAGACCTATAAGTAGATACACATGATTATAGTAAGAGAAGAAAAATCCAATATTTGTTACATCATACCTGCTTAACAGTTTTAACATTTCAACTACAGGAAGGGAGCAAGAAAAAGTATTCTATGGTAGTTTGACGTAATGAAGTTTTCAGGAGGCTGTTTATACTTCTTTCAATACTAATAGTCTCAGACGAAGATTAACCTTCTAGCTTACGTTTCACGGTTTGATAACGTGCTAAATCTACTAATGCCACGTTTGCCTAAGTAATAGTGGACACTTCGCCGAAGATTTATGTGTTTCAGGGTCCAGGACGCCGCAACCAGGATGTGGGAGGCATGAAAAAAGAGTCCCTATTATAGTTTGTCAGTGGAGAAATGTGAAATCGGACCCGGACGGGTAAAGATGTCCCCGGGTCAAGCTAATAGGGCAGTGTTGTGCTAAAGCGTTTAAGGGGAAACTATTATGTTATGTCTAACAAAGAAAGGGATGAATTTTATGACTATATTCCATCCCATCTTATCAATCTTTCTTTTTAAATAAAGAAAGAACTTCGTGCCTTTTGAGGGTTTAAGTGGCTTTTTTGGAAAAATGAAAGGAAAGCGAAGAGTATAAACTGATTCTTAAAACCGGTGGATTGATTCTTTAAAGCGAAAATTTTAACATGGAAATAATTCAGTTGTTTTTGTTTTCGCGATATTGATTCTTATAAACGATTGATTCTTATAACCACTGATCCCTATAAGCGGTGGTTACTGTACATTCAATTTAAATACAACAGTCTATGTATGCAATTAATGCCAAAAAAAAAACGAAAAATATATTTTTAAAAAAAAACGAAAAATATATTTATAAAAAAAATCGTAACGGATATTTTTATAGACAAAATAATGTAGAAGAAAATATTGAAATTAAGTCTAATAGAACATAATTAAGAATATAGTACAGTTTGAGGAACATTACTTTTACTATATTTTAATATTTTTTTGGATAATGTTCAATGGTCTGCCACATTAGAAAGAAAACAATTTTGTCAATTTATTTCGTTATGCATGTGACGTAAAATTTATTTAAAATATCATAAAAAGAAAAGAAACCACGTGATCAGCATTTAATAAATTAAATTCTAAACTTTAATCTTTAAAAATTCATCAAAAATCAGAAAATGGAGGTAAAGATTCAAAAAAGATTTCCTTTTAAAGGACCTTTTATGATCTTTCTTGTGATATAAATTTTATAACCCTCAGATTATTATTTTAAATGAAAACTTTAAAAAAGTTACAAAAACAGCTTAGAAATTTAATTTTAAAAAATCTAAGAATTTTTCAAAAATCTTTCTTAGTGCACCCTACACTATAAGAAGAATCGCCATGCAAAATTTCAGCCCTTTAGGTCCAGCGGTATGGTCTGTGCGTTATCTGTCAGTCGGTCAGTCAGTCGGGGAACTGTTTTATATATAGAGACTATGAGCAGAAGGCTATACTTACATTGTTTCCAGTTGCTACTACCTATCTGTGTGAAAATGAGTATTCAAAATTATTAGCTATATAATTCTAACAATGATCAAGGAAGATGTTCCCGGAAGATGTTCTGAAAATAACTCTCAAATATTTCATCAAATATTGAGTTAATATCTGGGGTCCAGGCTCACTCTACTCACTAATTTATTTCTATTTTTTTCAATTTTTTTCTATTAACTTTCAATGTTTTAATACGATGCTTAAAATTTCAAATCATTCTCATTTATAATTTTGAAATTTTGTTAATTTTTACCTAATTGAAGTACACATTACCATTTAAATATGAAGTTTTAGTCATATCAGATTTGTCAAAAACAAGTGCAGAAGGAAATCAAGACTTATTTTATTGTTATTATGAAAAATAAATATGTACCCGAAATCTATAGTACGCTGATTTTCAAAAAAGTTTGTGAAATTTTTCTTTCTTTTTTTCTATTTAACATTTTTGTAATTTAAAAAAAATTTTGGTAGTGCCAAAAAAATTAATTTCATTGGGGGGGGGGTCGAGGATTTTTTTTTATATAAAGAGAGTGGTTTGAGGTAAGTAGTCGTAAAAAGTTTGCTCTCCACTGTTATACGATATCAAAGGTTGGCATAAATTCCGTCCTTATAACTGCATTAATTGCCTTTCCATTGAGTAATTTTTCTTTTTGTGTACCTTAAATAAGCATGTTTTTTTACTTGCTTGTCTAAGTACACTTGCCAGAAAAAGTCGGCATACAAGCGAAAACCAAACATTCAAGCATCAAAAAATATAATATTACACTAAATTTATCAACTTCCTTTTCTTGTACTGATCGAATCATTTATTATCTTTTAAACAATAGTTTTAAAAATATAACATGCAACGTTTTAAAATAATAAAAAGAAATTAATTAAAAAAATTGCATGAATTCTTACCAGAAAAGAAATTTGCGTACAAATACAGTAAACTAATATACCCAATTCAGTTGTGTACGATGTTGTTCATTTTGCTAAAGTTTTGTAAAAATATTACCTCAATATTCGTTTACAAAGCTTTTTTTGAAGGTAAATTGTGGAAAATTAAAAATGAATCAAAAAGGAAAGGAGATTACTCCTGAAGAAAGGAAAATTATCTTGAAACTGAAGAATGAAGGCAAAACTCTTTGGGAAATTGGCAAGACTCTTGGACGAACTCATTCCTCTATTCAAAGAGAATCATTAATTTCAATTCAACAAAATCTATTATCTCGAAGCCACGTTTTAGACGTCCCTCTAAACTGACACCACGTGAAAAACGTTTTATCCTGAAGTCCGTAGGCCTAAATCCAAGAATTATTGCATCTCAAATTGTAAATGAAATTTGAGAGGTTTGAGAAAACGATTCATGACAATACTATACGGAAGATTTTGAACAAATCTGACTATCATGGCCGTGTAGCACGTAGAGAGCCACACAAATCGGTCATCAATAAGCAAAAACATCTACTCTTCGCAAATGAATATGTAAATAAGCCTCTGGAGTTCTGGGAAAAGATACTCTTCACAGATGAGAGCAAGTTTTGCATTTTTGGGATTAAAGGACGTAAGCTGGCGTGGATAAAGACAGGTACGGCTAACGAGAAGCAGAATCTCGTGAACCACTGTAAAGCACGATGGTGGAGGTATAATGGTTTGGGGTGTATGGCAGGCAATGGCGTGGGACGTCTGGTATTTATAGAATCTACAATGGATCATATGGCACATTTGAACATTTTAAAAGAAAATTTAAAAGTGCTCAAAACCTGGGCCTTGGAGACGACTTTTGGCTCTAGCAGAACAATAATCCAAAGCACACTGCCTACAATGTGAAGCTCTGGTTGTTGTACAACATCAAAAATCAGTTACATACTCCTCCACAATCAACTGACTTAAATCCCATCGAACGTTTGTGGGATGTACTAAAGCGCAGGATTCGTCAACATTTCATAACATCGAAAGAGATGTTAAAAAAGGTTATCATTATGGAACGGAATAATATATCTCCTAATGAAACATTCAAACTGGTTCAATCGATGCAGAAACGATTTATGGAGGTCCTTAGACGTAAGGGCTATCCGACCAGTTACTAAACTTTCAGTAACAGTCAATGACTATTACATTTTTTCAAGTTTTCTTATTTGTACGCAAACTTTTTCTAGTGTGTTTCGTGTTATTTTAAACAAAATTATGTGTTTTTATATTTCTAAAACCATTGTTAAAAGATAATAAATGATTCGTTCAGTACAAGAAAAGAAAAGAAAGTTGATAAATTTAGTGTAACTAGCCGCTGCCCGACCAGCATGGTCACTTTTAGTTTTATATTTTCTTTTGAAAAACAACTCAACTGAAATTAACATATGTAAGGAATGTTACCATTACCTGTCATCATAAATATTGGTTGTTATGGGGTAGTTGGAGCTCAGCCAAAAAATTTATAACCATTGCTAAATTCACTAAAAGTCCGATTTTAAAACATCGGGATTAAAAAATATGAATGTCCATTGCTTCAGAACACAGTTAAATATAAGACTGAGAAACTCAACACCATTCATTTTAAAAATTGCATCCCTGTCCGTAAGTACAATTTTTCAAAATTAAGGTATCTACACTTTATCATTACATCAAATAGGAAATTGTTGGGGAAATTTTTTTTCACTTAAAAAAAATTGAGTAAACATTCAGCAAGAACTAAAATATAGTGTGAATTACATCGCTCTCTGTATGTACTATTGTTCACAATTCAGAAATCTCCACTTAATCGTACCAAATAATAAATTGTTGGGAAAATTTCTTCACTTAAAAAAATGGAGTAAAAATTAAGCAAGCACTAAAATATAGTGTAGATTACAACTATGATATTCATAAAACTTCTTGATATACACAGTTCAGTACTTCAGAAGAAGGAGATACTACAGTGACAGAATCAAAAGAACGGACTCTAGATAAACCTACATACAATTGTCCACGACTAAACAATTTGATAGGTCTAAACATATTTTGTCAAAAGATCAGCGGTTGTAACAAATGCCAACACTACACACATGCGGTTATTTAACTGCGGACAGCCGCTAATGCTTACATCCGGTAGTTGCAGATGTTGCCATTCGGAGTGTAAAGTATGGTTGATTTTTGTGCCGCATACCTACGCGTTATATATATATATATATATATATATATTTAGTGTAATATATTTTTTGATGCTTGAAAGTTTGGTTTTCGCTTGTATGCAGACTCTTTCTGGCAAGTGTATGTGCTTTACCTCTATTTTATAATATTTAGTGAAAATAAAATGTTTTTACTTGTCCTTTTCAATTATTTTCATAATTTTCATGAGTGCTAAACTTGGGGTGTAGTTAAAAAAAATTAAAGTACTATTTTTCATTAAAAGAATTTTTTTTGGTACTGTATTTTCTTTTTTTGTATTTTTTTTTCTTCATATTCATTTTTGTATTGATTTATCATATGACTGATGCCTAATTGAGAAGAGAATACGAACGGTGGGGATATCATATGATTTGAAGAATTTATGTCCACCCATTCAGAACTAGTAGTTGGTTAACAAGCATCAACCTCATTTTGGGCGTCGCTTTGGATTGAGAAGTCACTCGATATTGCAGCCTCTCTTCCAGAAGAGCTGATGCCTTCTGACATTCACTAGAGCTAGACATTGAGTGATGTTTCTAATTTCATATAAAATGTGTATTTGCTACTAAAAAGGCACATATACTATTGCAAAATGCCAATTGAAATCAAACTTTCACAGATAACAATGAATAAATAATTGTCTATATGAAACTTTTTCACCCTCAAATATTTTTAATATGAAACACTAAAGAAAACAAAACATGACACAATCCTGGACTCCACCTATTCTGTAGACAATTTTTCAGAAATGCATTGGCCAATAGCGGACGAGACGCACCTTATTGCTTTTTATGATCGTTTCTTGCAAGTGCGCGTAATTTATGCTGGTTAGCGATGTCGGAAGAGTGGTTTGTGCGCGTATAATATGCGTTCCTATTTATATGGCGGTTAATAAACTATATACACTAAAAGGACAACCACAAAAATATATATGAAAAGAAAATAACTGAGCACCAAAAGTTTTCAAGATTTTGAAACCTTAACACAGTGATTAACAAATGTGTGCTGAATATGTATGTGTGTATATATATATATCCTATTTGTGCATCATTTTATGTTATCTTGTTTTATATCAATGCAGGAAAGATGAATTATTTAAAATTCCCGGAGGATGTGGTACTGTCATATTCAAGCGAAATGATTGAAGAAGTGATCATCAGTTCTTTAAACGCATCAGCAGGGTTAAATGTAATTGGTAAGGTCGATGGTATTCAACTGGAAACTTTTCTTGGAGAACGTGTGACACTTAGTTCAACTGAGGATATATCATCTAAACTACGATTTGAGAATGATACGTCTATTTTAGGTACTGTACATTTACCTTTAATTTCTTTTAATATAATTTCATATAATGATGATGTCAGGTAATCTTGTCTATTTTCCTTAT
Source organism: Dolomedes plantarius (assembly GCA_907164885.2). Classification (NCBI taxonomy): domain Eukaryota; kingdom Metazoa; phylum Arthropoda; class Arachnida; order Araneae; family Dolomedidae; genus Dolomedes; species Dolomedes plantarius. The sequence continues at coordinate 89,346,791 of OU015498.1, forward strand.
GTTAAATTCTGAATTCGAAGTGAACTATTGATAAAATAGACACAATTTCTTAATGTAAGTTCACCAGGACATAGAGATAGATTAAGCGATTTCCTTCTTAAAGGGGAATTTTATAAAGCTTTATTTGAAAGCTATGCAAAATTTCCATCTTAAACAACAATTCTCGTCTATTTTCATCAGTGACATTTGAACAAGGAAAAGCTTTCCTCTTCAACAAATAATTAAAATGGCAGCCATTGAAATACGGAAGGATATGTATAACATATCATTTATTATTCAATGAATGTATAAATTCTGTTCTCTAGAAAATTTCATGTAAAACAGTAGGTGTGCATATATAAGCATTCCAGTCAAGTTGTAGATATTTTAGTAAAGAATCCACATTAGGTATTTTCATTCGGAAACTACACGACATTGCTGTGCCCTAATCTTGAAAAGAAAATACATTTGATTTCTACCTTCATATTTCACACGCTCTCAGAGCAAAAGGAAAGCTGTGAGAAGTAAATGTTTTTCAAACTGCATCAAGACGTTTTGTCATAACTTCGCTTAGAACAAACGTTAAAAGCTCCATTGGTATCGCAAATAAAATTACTACGCTTTGTAATCTTGAAATCTATATTGCATGTTATGTACATTGACACTAAAAAGGCAAAATCTTTGTCTTTAAAACAAAACTGAAAGTAACCTAAAAAAATGTAACAAAAATTCAACCTTTTAGCAAAAATTTTAGTTATTATTTCCCTACATTTTTTTTACCTTTTGGAGTCATTGTAGTACATATATATGAAATGAAATTCCAAAATGTATTGTAGTGAGAGTCGTGGTGTCGAGTGGTCGACGTCGTTCTCTTACTCAAAGATGAAGTACATTTGTTAGATGAAAGACGTTTATTGGAACTTAATAAACACGTAACATAAAACAATTTACCCACTATTCAAAAAGGTTTATCAGATAACGGAGGTTCTCGAAAATTCAATCCAATAACTATGGGAACGATTCTCAAAAAGACTTAACACTTTATAAAAGCAAGAACATTTATTGCAAAATAACAAAAAAAAATCGAACTCAAGTAGAAACAGCTAAGTCAATCCAAATTCGACATTCCGTCGAACTGTCAAAGTGTTCTGCTGTAAGCGTTCTTCTTTTACAAGCGTGGATGCCACAGGCAAAGAGTGCGCCACCTGGATTTCCAATTTCAGTGATACCACGAAGTTATAGCTAGTAGCTGGGTTCAAATAAATGGCCTTACCGCGCAAAAGATCGGGTATTAGATTTTTTTCCCTTACTTGTATATGTTTAGTCCAGTAGTGAAAAACCGAATTTTCCAATTCGAAAGACCTCGGATGAATTTTCTGTGGCCCGAAAACAACGAAATTCTTTTACTTTTTTTGGGGGGTTTTCAAATATCTCGGTAATGCTTGATTCTAGAGCTTAGATTCCAATTACAATCTTAAAGAGGACACAATTTTAAACAAGTCTTATATTTACCTTTTTTCTAAACCCAATAACAAGCGAACTACAGCGTCAGGAAAATGGGATATTTTATTCAACTTGTCGAAAAAGACGCAAAACTTACTTCTCTAACACACTAACTCGTACAATTGCTATATATATATATATATATATATATATATATATATATATATATATATATTTGAGAAATGCACAATGTGTATTGCAACTTATATTTTTTACGCGCACATACTTGAATAGTGTGCATATTTATATAATTATGTACACAAACTACACATTTGTCGATACATAGGAAATTAATTACAAAAATCGGAGTATTCAACATCCATAAAAACCGTTTAAATACATTATTATAAATTAGAAAATCTAGCAGAAGTGAAATAATATATAGAAGAAATTATAAAAAATATAATTATGTAATTATAAATGATGCAATAACTGTACAAAATTGAAATATATCAAATTAAATAACATTCTTCATGCTTAATGTTTTTAAGCTGTTTTGATGATCTGGGATGGTCATCATCTCTGTTTAGTCATCTTCATCCTCTAAATCATGACGCAGTTCAACTACATTTGTACATATTACGCGACAGGTGGGGCCGGCGGAAAATCGCGTAAGATTAAGTCGAGGGTGCAACTGTTATGGAGATATTATTATTGTCTTCCGTTGGGTTCAGCGGGAAGGAAAATATTTAAATATTTTTAAGATTTAAAACACTGATTCAGTAATCTAATTCTGGATGTTTGAACTCTACTATAGAATTTTAAAAAAATTATGATTAGTTTTCCTGATAAATTTCATTTACTCTTTTAGAGAACTGCTCAATTAGCGGAACCATAAACAACATTAGTTTAGACAAAATAGCACGTGAAAACCAGGCTATCGGAAGTACGAAGAATTTTACCAACTATTTCGGGATTATGTCTGATGTAAATGTAACTGGAACCGTCAATGAGATAAATATTGATCATCTTCGGAAAAGCCTAGCTCTGAAATACAGAAATGAATCCCTAAAAGGCGTGGTAAGTTTGATTACGTTTGTGTTCATAAGCAACGGATAACTCGAAAGGTTGTCCATTTCTTAGTGGAAACTGATGTCTTCTATCGGAGCCCAAACTGTTATTACCATGTTTTTATTAACTTGCTTTCTTGTTTGTTTGTGTGTGTGTTTGTCCCTTACAAACCTTGCAATTGATTTTTAACTAACTTCCCGACTAGATAGACATTTGAAACTTTTAGAATAGCTCAGAACACGATGACAATGCATTATTTTAATACTTTTAGCCATCTTTAAGCAGAATTAATTTTCAGTTAATTTTGTTTTGTAGACTGGTGCAGCCATCTATCGACCGGGATGGGAACGAAAAGTTAAACGCAAGTTAACTTCCAATTAACTTCATTTTCTTTCAAGTTGATGGGATAATTCATCAAAAAAAATTTTAAAGTATTTATTAATACATAGAATTGTCAAGTTTATATGATTCAACAGAAAATTTAAAAACATGGTATATAAAAAGTTCTTTTTATCTTGCAATTATTATTTTTTGTTTTCAAAGCACATTGTTAACCCCTTTTCATAGAATTAAATGTAATTTGATATCACTAAAAATGCTATTTATTTTGCAACTTCCAATACACCAACCAGACAGGGCTCGACATAGCAACTAAGGCTTCCGAGGTTCAATCCCTACTGGTCAAAAAGCTCTCACCACAACGGAGACCGATCACTCTCAGGGGCGACATTGGGGGACTCGTACCCTCCTTCCATCCCTACAAACACCACGGAGGAACTTTTCGGAAGTCAATATCTGTCGTAAATATGAATGCATACAGTGGCACTTCTCGGGACTCGAACCGAGCACCGTTTGTACCGAATCCCAACGCATTACCCTTTCGGTAGCCCCAGGGTCAATTTTATTTTTCGTCTTAACCCTTTGAAGGGCACCGTTTGCACAGTGCAAAAGCCTAATTCTAGTCTTCTTTTCATTTGCATTCCACGTTTTCCAGTTAAATAAGCAGAAAAAAGTTTAGTGCTGCCATCTGTTATCAGAGTGAGGAAGTAAAAACATTGTGCAACCTTTAATTTGAAATTTTCAAGGTTTTTTAAGGTTAAAAAAATCGGGAAAAATATATGCACGTGGAGGTTGTTGCCCCTGAAAGGGTTAACATTTGTCTAAGCTTAAACCTGCGTGCGTCACAGAGACGTCAATTTTTACAGTGGCATAAGAAATGACATATCCAAGACATCTTTGTATGTCAAGTAGGGATGGGATATTGATATCGATATTATAGAAATATCGATATTTTCCCTTCGGTATTAGGTATTATAATACCGAGATTTGATTTCTGATAATATCGCAATATCGATATTATATTCCCGATATTATCGATTACATATTTTCAAAAGAATTTATTTGAATTAATTATAAGTTATAAAAATCTGGTTTGAAAAATCTCAAAACCAAAGTGAATAAATAAATGAGTGATACAAATAATTTCTAATATATACAAAGTAATTTTACAAGCATTTAAAAAGCGTGAAAAAATCAAAAATTGTTCAATATATAAAAAGAATTCTAGAAAGAACAAAAAATGAATTAACATTTTGCATGTTTCTCATCAATACGAGAGAAATTACTCCATTTCGATTTTGGAGGCAATATTGAACTTATTTTATTGGTTATTGAAAAACAAACTGAAATGTGTGAAAAACACGCTAAAACACAACTGCAGAACTTTACCACAGTGAAAAGAATAAAAGAAAGAATACGAACAATAAAATTGAGGAAACCGATTATCTTAAATATATCCTTCCAATTTGTTTACATACACTCAGTGTTGCATATTGAAAGCAACTGTTGCTCAGTGTTGCATATTGAACGTGACAGCATATTGAAAGGAAAATGTTCCCGGTATTTTGAAATATCGTTTATAATTTGAACTATCGTCGATATTTTGAAATATCGATATTTTTGTGCCGATATATTATTGATGTCGATATTAATAGCTGGTATTATTATCGATACTCATATCGATATTTTTGCTTTCGATACCCCATCCCTAATGTCAAGGGGTTAAGGAGTAATGAAAGTTTACATAAATTGTCTATATATATATAAGACAGTTCCGTAAGTGACTGACTCACTGACTGACATACAACGCACAGACCAAACCGCTGGACCTAAAGGGCTGAAATTTTGCATGGCGATTCTTCTTATAGTGTAGGGGTGCACTAAGAAAGATTTTTGAAAAATTCTTAGATTTTTTAAAATTAAATTTTTTAGCTGTTTTTGTAACTTTTTTAAGTTTGCATTTAAAATAATTTGAGGGTTATAAAATTTATATCACGGGAAAGATCATAAAAATTCCTTTAAAATGAAATCTTTACGAATCTTTATCTCCTTTTTCTAATTTTTGGTGAATTTTTAACGATTAATTTTTAGAATTTCATTTATTAAATGCTGATCACGTGATTTCTTTTTCTGGTACTTTAAATAAATTTATCGTCACGTGCATAACAACTAAATAGAGAAAAAAAAATTTTCTTGCTAATGCGGCAGACGATTGGACATTATCCAAAAAAAATATTAAAATACAGTAAAAGATATAATCCTCAAACTGTACTATATTAACTGTACTATATTCTTTAGTATGTCCTATTAGATTTAATTTGAATATTTTCTTCTACATTATTCTGTCTATAAAAATATCCCTTACGATTTTTTTATAAATATATATATATATATAACATCAATTATATACATTGATCGTTTTATTTATTATAAATATATATATTGGCATACATTGACCGTTGTATTTAATTTGAATGTACTCCGTAGCGAAGTGCGCGTTTTCAGCTAGTGTAAGTGTATAACATACTAATTATTGAGAAAAAATTAATTGCTCTCAAGTTAAAACTTTTTAATCTTCCTGCCCCTTATTTATATACTAGCTACAACTACAAAAGCTTACATCTAGTTCTTTTTTCACCAGTCACGTAATGTAGAAAAGCCACTCTTCTATAACATCTTCCGGTTAATGCCTAGCGAGAGATGGTTTTATGAAGTATGAATTGGCGTAATTTTTAGCTCTGAAAATAATGTAGATTGTTAGGTTAGACTGGGGGGAGGGAGTCGGAGTTCATTGCCTTTGGGTCTCGCTGACCAGTCGCAGGAACACGGAGCTTCTTAACGCTGCTGTCTACTAACCCTATTGGATTCGCTCACCTCAATGTTAACCTATGGAGAGAATTTCTCTACTATTTGCAGTTACATAAATGCCGATGATCCAATAAAAATGGTCTTTTCAGATAGCCTGAACTTTTTTGCACCTACCAAAAGGATTCATTTTATAAATTTCGTCCACCAAAGGAATTTATGAGCGTTTAAACACACTACACCAGATTTTTTCACCCGAATAATTTAAATTTCAAAATATTATTTGCAATTTTTTAAAATAAAAATTTCCCCAAGATGCAAAATTTCTTTCTCTGTGACGGAGTATTTCTTTTTAAATTCTTAAATCCAAGTCGGCAATCCTTGTATATTGTTTCTCCATAGGTTAACATTGAGGTGAGAGAATCCAATAGGGTTAGTACACATCAGCCTTAAGTCATAAAAATGCAATATGTGAAAACGATACTGTAATGAAGCGCTTTCAAAAATTTAAAATTAATATTTTAAGAGAAAATAAAAAGCTTGAAAGCTTTGATTCATTACATTTTGTGTTTAAGGTTGGTAACGACTTTGATGCCGGCGTGACTACAGGACATGGCGTTTGTCGGCAACGCTGGCCATCTAACGAAGCATAGCGTGTGTGGGGTCTTTAGATGCTAGACGGAGATAAGCGGAGGATGGCACCATTTGTGACGTTATGTAAGAATGTCTCTTTGTGGGTGATTGATTAGAGGGGATCGTTATTGGACCACGTAGTTTGGCGGTGTTTTGCGGGTGGTTATCAGCTGTTGGTAACATTGCGTAAGAGGGGCGTTTTTGTTTAAGAAAGAGGGTAGCGAATGAGAGGTTTTTAAATGCAGAGATTCAGCAAATGAAAAGTAGTCTCCTGAATGGCTGGTGAAATGGTTCCGGAGGCGGGAACGTTTAGGTGAATTAAAATATTAGAAGTGAGTTTGAAAAAGAAGGATCTATAAAGAAGTCAGTCGGAGTCCAGGAGGCATCGCCCTGAGTCGGCTGAAGGAAAAACCAACCTACCCCTGTTTGACTGCCCAAAAGTCCGGTCGAATCTTAGCGGAGCTGAAATAAAACGAAGGGGGTTCGATGCGTAGGAACTCGGTTGATCCTTCCCGAGAAAGAAAGCCTGTGTGGAGTGAAGACTGATAGTTGATCCTGAATCCAAAATAAAGAGGTGTGCTGCTAAGAAGATTGCCTCCAGTCCGCCTACAGTGACAAATACCACAGCGTGGAAGAGTGCGCCATCAATAGAAAAAGAATCTAGAGAGTCCCAACTAACGTCACGGAAGAGTCCCCTACCCGACAGGAGAGTCGACACATAAACCGAAGGTTGCCCTCAACTAAAGGACGTGAGTGTTTCTCTTGATTTTGTTTAGTTCAGATCCCACGTTTGCTATTGATGGTTAGTGCTGGTTTTACGTGATTGAAAATATAGTGTATTAATTTTGATAGGAGTTTTTAGCATTTTGGTTTAGTCAGTATTTACGCTCCCTGAATCAAGAAGTCAACCTAAATAGAACCCTGTTTCATTTGATCATGTTTTTGATAGTGAGTAGAGCAGCTAATATGTTAATTAAATTTGAGATAAAATGTAAATATTAAGACAGTGTAAATAAATAAGTTTTTTTGTTTTAAACATTGAATCAGTAATTATTTATCTGCTGTGTGTTTTAATGTGGAGCAAAGTTGATTCAGCAGATCCAACTGGTTAAAATTGTTCGTTAATTGCCAATTACGTCCAGAGTTTTGGGTAACAAAATAATTAAAACACAACCCACCCAACTACCCCTTTTTAAAATAGATAACCTTTGTACTACCACCAAATAATCACGCCCTATAAATTAAATGGACGAGCAATACGACAGATACAAAGAATCGCATGAAATCAGAGTCTACAGTGTAATGTCACGCGTAAAGTGAATTTATTTTAATATCGGCTTTTAGTATTAAGATGTTGTAAAGTTAGCAAGTATTGGGCATGTCTTCGATCTCTCTCAGAACGGCGATATAAGTGAATACTCAAAATATTTTATTTGGGCGAATCACAAACAAAACACAATACTCAAAGATGACACAATTTACATTAGTAAATATTCAACTTAGCCATCTAACATTGCCTGAGAGCAAAACCCAGAGCGTCTTTGGCCTCACAGACCCTCGCACTCTCTCCCAACTCCTCAAGACCACGTCACCACCGTGAGTTCATCCCTCACAGAACCCAAACGGCGTCGTCCCCTTCTCTGATACGCTTTGTGAATTTTAATGCATTTATTGCTGTTAAATGCTTTTTATAATACTACTAGGGGCCCGTCCCGACTTTGACCGGGTTGAACAAAATATTATACCGATAAATTGTAAATTTTTTTTTACATTAAAAATAACCTTAATACCTTAAATTAATATTATGTTAGTTAATAATTAAAGTTAATTTTTTAAGTGCCGGATAACGGCTAGATTCGAACCGCTAACGTCAGAACAGAAGCCCACCGCGGTAGCACCACGCTAAGGATCGTTGGAATCTTCTGCACAAAAAGCGGTAGAGGACAGCAGCGGTAACAATGGAGATTGTTAGGATTAAGCCCCTAACTTTATTTCTACTGATCAGATATACATAATATATAGCCTATATCCATCTGGAATAATGTACCTTTCAAACAGTGAAAGAATTTTTCAAATAGGTGCAGTGGTTCTGGAGATTACCCTCCACATACAAAATCGCTCTCTTTATATATAAGTATAGATTCTTATATTTTGGACGACTATAGAAACGCAGAGGACTTTTTAATAAAAAGAAAAAAACTGGAGATAAGGGAGTAGGTTCTAAAAGTAATGGTATTCAATAAATTCACTGTCCCGCTTTAAGGCATACAGAACATCTGAAAACGCTCGACAGCAAACCTGCTAAAGAGCTCCAATTTGTAGCACTGGACAAGTAAAACATCTGTCCAGGCCAAATCTCACAATAAAACTAAACTCCTAGGGGAAATCCCCAAATAGTTACAAAATTACTTACATTGCCAAAATAACACCTTCCTGTGGAGCACTTAACTTTTTTTTCCGCTTCATTTGACTCAAGTTTCCTTTCGCAGCAGAAATTATCCGAGAAAAAAACATTAATATATTTCTTTCAATAATTATTAAATATTTAGATAATAAATAAGTGGGTTGTAAACGAATCCTCTACCTTCTCCTGGAAGATTCGTTGTTTGGTTCGTGCAAGAAATAAATCACTTGGAAAAATAACTGATGAAACACAAAACAAAACTTTAATCTGACTAAATAAGGTGGGAAGCTCAAACTGTAAGATTTCTTACTTCAATATCTGTATCTACGAGTATTAAACCCTCAACACAATGTTCTTTGTTTTCCTCGATTAAACTTTCCTGACCACGGATTCCCTAAAATAATCTCAACTAACAGCTCCCGTGCCTGTTTCCACACGGGACAAACACCAACACGGCCTAGCCGTCTCGTGGCTAAAAACCTTCTGCGTACAGACCACACTCTTAAAATCCCCTTGGGGTCGTTGAACTTACTCCCTCGCACCCCTTCCAACAAGGAATGCCTATTACATTTACTGAGAGGGTGTTCTTTAGGCGGGAAAGGCGCTGGGGAGGGGAACGCAATTCTGATATCACTACATGGGTATTTCAGTAATTAGGTAAATTTTTAGTTATACAAAGCATTTTCAACATTCTTCTGCTGACAAATATCCAAACAGAAGTATCCACGTACACCCACACAGTTAAAGACATACTTATAACAATACATTTCCACGAACAACTTAAGGGGATGGTGGACTTTCAAATTACCAAAAATCGAGCAAAAATTGGAATTTTTTTGGGGGTGTATTAATATTTTAAAAACATGTAAATATTGGAATGAAATGCATTTAAAATGTGTAGTGAAAAGAAAAATGAAAAATTGGTGGCTTTAGAGTAGTAAGTATTAAAGGTAGATAAAAAATTATCTTTTAAATGACTTTTTCTCAAAATGAGAAATTTATAGATTTGCAAGTCTTAAAAATGCTCCTCGCGTCATAATTTTTGACGAAATTTTATGAAATTTATAATAAAGATTCCTGTAATACATCAAAATAAAGTTATGTATCCATTTTAGAATTCGAGGTCATTTAGGTTATAAAAGTTTAACTTTAGTGTAGAAAAGTACAAAAATTTCGCGAAAATTCAGAGTACAAGCATAAAAATATTTTCTAAAAATTAACTATTCAACGAAAGTACAAAAAAATACATAACTTTGTTCAGAAAGTATTTATAAGCAATATAAATGCAAATTCAAGGGGAAAAGTTTAAAATTGAGTCGCAGGGAGCATTTTAAAGAAGGGTAATTTAATTTAAATTTTTTAATTATAAAATATTTTTTAAAAAATATTTATAAAATTTTATAAGGTGTTTAATATTGTTATACTTTAATGAATATATATACAAAATTTCATATCTCTGTGGTAAAAATTTCAAAAATCGTTTTTAAAGGTCCACCATCCCCTTAAATATGGTTACAAATTTACATGCACAATTACAATACAATAAAAGCACATAAAGGCATTAACAACTTCATATAGCAGCGTGTAAGTATTTACAAACATACATGTATTTATTTGCAAAACAAACTTCATATAGTTAACATTGACAGTTTTCTGTATAATGTGGCGTCACGACAAGTAGTAAGGCTATTCTTTCTGAGGCATTTTGAAGAAATTTCACAACTATTGATCCATACCAAGAAAGACAGAGTTCTAATTAACAAACGAAGGCCAAATTTTAAAAACAAAAATTCATCAATTTATTAACAAAAAAATTAAACATTAGACATTTTCGATATATTCACTTAATTTACGTGCAGATTTACAGTGCGCGCTCCAGGGCCCATTCCGGCCCAAGAAAACAGGAGCCTCACAAAATCACAACCGCTCGGGTCGATGTTCTACGCCGCTCTCTCGAAAACTCCAAACCTCTCCTCTCGGCTGGCAATTCGGGGTCCGTCTTCTTGGAATGTCTGGATTTTCAAAAGGGGTGGAGGGGCCGGCAGCTTATCGGCTGATAGATCTTCTTAGACGCCGAACTTTACTACATTGCAGAAAAGTAAAGATGACAGCTTTAGTGGCTGCATCTGTAAGGAAAACGGTTTTTAATCCCCCTACATGTTCCGAACTGTTGGAACCGAACAACACATTCCTTGAAAAACACGCAGCTGTGTTTCAAGCCCTTGTGGGGTCTCGGGAAAAAATAAGACCCTATTTCCAGTACGCTACAATAACAACACATACTTAATTGCAATAATACTTAATTTTTTCCCCAAAAAAGTTTTTAATAGTATATTAAAAACATTTGCCCTTTTATCTCATAATGCTTAAACGATTTGAATTTTATTGCAGGTGAATTTTTCAAATTTAAGTGCGTCGTCCTTAATTTGTGGTGTTATAAATGGATTTGACGTTGAAGATTTTTACAACGATACCCACATGTTGGTTCATGACATAAATGACACGTTATACAATTTCACGTCTGATGTTCAATCCCACGAAGATTTATTGGCCAAGCAAGGAGAGTCAGCAGACAGTAAGTTTCATGTTTGGCTTATTCTCGTTCAACCTGGTAGTTTTTCAGTCAGAAAATGTTAAAAGATTGACTTTACTCATTGTACAATTATGCACAAGATTTGTTTAAGGCTCCAGTGACCTTTAGGCCGTCTGCACATGAAGCAACTGAAAAGAAACTGATAACCGACTCAAATCACTAACCAGTCCATAATGAGTCGCAACCTATGTAATTGAATGGAGCCACGCACACGGCGCAACTGGTTACAAACCCGGTCGACGGGTTTGTAACCAGTTGCGCCGTGTGCGTGGCTCTATTCAATTACATAGGTTACGACTCAACACGACTGGTTTGTGATTTGAGTCAGTTATCAGTTTCTTTTGAGTTGCTCCGTGTGCAGACGGCCTTAATGCTACTCAATTAGTTTTAAACTTTTATAGTGAAGGAATGATAATTTTGTCTGTAATAATAAAAATATATCTTAAATGGTCAATATTAAACAGACACGAGTTCGTATAGTTAGTTGCATTTTAATTTTGTATCAGGGAAAAGAGAATAAGACGGTATCAATTTACTTCATTTTGGTCTTAAACGAAAGATATTAATCTATAGATGGGTCAAATTTGGGTTTTGTAACTGCAATTTATATTAATTAGCGGTAATTTACAATTAAAAATTACTTTCTGCGCATGCTCAGTGACATATTTAAATCTCGCTTTGCATACTTACTAAACACGAGACCGTATAAACTCATTAACTTTATTCCGAGGAATCTCTCTCCCTCTCTCTGCCATTTTTATTTTTAATTATGTTTGTGAGATATAGAATTAAACCTGACAGAAATCGTTTATTTTGCCCTATTGAGTACACATTTGTTTTTATTTGGTTCAATATTAACTTTTTAAAGCGTATTTCTCTCATCTTAATACTATGATTTTCAACAATTGGCAATGATGTGTTATATTTTGTGTATTAGTACATTTATTTACTATCCAGCTGTAATGTTTTGACGGGTACCAACTAGTTTTTATAAAGTCATTAAGTAGATTGTTTGATCCTGAACATTTGGGCTGTATGGTGTATATTTCAAGCAATAAGAATGATTTTTATTGTCGATTTTTAAGTCGGCTGCAAAAGTTAAAACTGCATAAAAAACTTTCTAATCTCACCGGAAAGATGCATTTTTAGAGTCTGAATTTTATTTCAGTGTTTGAATACATTTCACTTATCTATGCTCATGACTTATAAAAGATTATTATTAAAAAATATTAATTTATAAAAAATTTGTTAATATTTATCCACTAAATTTTATATACATCCAAGAAGTCATTCAGGAAAATTAACATTGAGTTTTGTTTTCTCTTCACCTTGTAAAATCTCAAAAGCGGAGTACTTAATGTAAAACAATTTTGCCAATTACTACAAACTGAACACCATAGTACACTTTCCATGCATTGCACGCTTTATGGAGGAAGGTTTAAATATTCGTCTTTGTTCTTAAAATCAGTACCGTTTGTTTATACTCTGAGGGAAATTTATTCTGAGTAATGCTGCTCCTTACTTGGATTTCTCAAAACAAACCAACAAACAAAAATTGAAAATTTTAGCAAAGCATTACACAGTTACAAAAATATTAAATGTGTGGAAATAGATATTAAATGTACGGTAAAAATGATGGTTAGATTATCATTTTTCGTGCTCGGTTGTAAGCTTACAGGATTACAATTTTTATAGTAAAACGTGCTTAGATCCCTTAGGTCCGCTAAATAGTTTAATATTACTTCTATCAGTTCTGCCGTAATAAATATAAATCAAGCTCCATCTTGCTATATATTTACATGGCCGTGTTCCAAATATAATATTATCACATAATTTATTCTAATTCCGTAAAATCTATATTACGTATCTCATATGATCACAGCGTTATCGGTACATTTTGCAGAGTCAGCTGTAATAAATATAAAATTCAGTACGTGGTCAAAGATGTTACTCGTTTTCAAAGCTACTGATAAATAAAATTCTCACGCTCCTTCTTGCAAGATCTAATCTACTTCGCAATATTATTGTCCCTATTGTTAATTCAGTATTTAAAAATTCTAGATAGTTTGAAATTGCCATAAAATATTTTGAGACCAGAACAAATTTGACATCATCCCTTTATAGTTTTTTTTATTTCAAAAATTTAAAATTTCATTAGTGTTTTTAAGACTCGGCTCTTAATTTTTTAAACCCACAATTTGAATGAAAATTTTGTTTTTAATGATTTGAAAATTTTCATGATCCTTTACAACATTTTGAGTCTCTTTAAGTATTAAGAGACGTAAAGTACTTTTTATCATACTCTGAATATTACATCTTTTGGGTGACTTCGACTTTAGCAAAACATTTCCTTTACTAATTTACAGTTTGAATAATCATAAATAATTCCATTTTAGGAATGTTTACCTAACTACGCATATTTGATTATTTGTTTAAACGCACTGGTAAGGTTAAAATCGTTATTACCCTGATAATCAAGAGTTCAAATTGATTATTATGTAACTGCATATACCAAGATTTCTATCTGCATAATATCTCCTCCTTTACTTCTCTTCCTTGTTTTGAAACTTATAATAATGTAAACAATTCAACACAAACTAAAACTTATAAAGAGGAATCTGTTTCAATGGCCTTGGGATGTCTTTTGGAATCTGTTTCAGTGGGTTCTCGGGGCCTTGGGATGTCTTTTGATTAGGCCTGCATCCTATTCAGAAAGTTCCCCCTTGACGTAACTGATTTGGTTAGGCCTCCTGATGACGAACGAGACCAGTCGGTTACCTCGATATTTGGTTTAGTTCCGCTACTGCTACAGAATCTTGCCTTATGGTGCGTTGAGTCCATAAGTGCGATATTTCTGTTTATTTTTGTATACATTCTTCTTGATTATAATTATCTTGCTCAAAATAAATTATTTAATGAAAAATGAATTATTTAATTTTAGTTATTTGTTTTGAAACTTTTCATTGTTCTATTACTCTCTTAGCACATTCTTGAAGCAGTGCTCCAATTTCCCTGCGAGTCTGTGGGTTCGAGTCCCACTCTTGCCATGGACGTTTGGAGCCGTTCAGAATCGGCTTTAAGCAGTAGGTCTCGGTCTAATTAGCCCTCGTGTAGCAAAACTGAACGTGGCGTTCCAAACCAAACTAAACCAAACCGAACCATAACCAGTTTCACTGTAATCTTTGGAAAGTATTTCATTTCTTTAAAGAATTTTGTATTTATTAAAAAACTGGCTATCGTTGATAATTGTCCCGTGCTCATCAATTCATAAATTTTTAGATGATATATCAGTGTTTTTAAATGTTTTCTTTCTAGATCCGTTATCACTTTTCAGCACATTTGAACTTCAGGGAGTTCTGAACTTTGGGTTCATTGAAAGATTTTTACCCGTGTATGAAAGTGGAACGTATGGGTAAGTGCACAGAAAGTTAAAAAGTAAATTGATACTGTTGAAAATGCAAATTCGTCCGTAATGTCTCTTTTTTTTAGATATTTTTAAAATGCCAAGAAATGCTGGAAAAAGAGAAAAATTGTTTCTATGCATACATGAACACATAATGAACTCGTATGCAAAATTCCTACAAATTCCTCGTATTTGTCATAGATGGAAAAAAGACTAAGAAAAATTACGTTATTTTCAGCAACCTGTCTATAATTCAACTTCAAGCTGATATCTCCAAACATTTCTAGCTCGTTTCACAGATAGTTTTATATTTCCCACTATCAGTTTTTTTTTCATCTGAGAGAGTTTCTAAAGAAACTATCCTTTATGCGCATTAAAAAAAAAGCTATTGAATTGCAATAATTAAAAAAAAAATAACCATAGTTAAGAACTCTAATGCTGTTGATTCCCCCTTGCCGGAATGCATTCCAGACCAGCTCCATATAGGTTTTCTGGCTTAGGGTTGCGGCTCCGGTTTATATGGCACCACAAGAGTCAGAGTCCGATTTAGCCAAGTGCCACCCCAATTTTGACCGAGCACCCCAAGGGGTGACATCTGGGGATGTACCTTCTCCACCACTAACCTCAAAGGAGGACGAATTTAATGTGCCCACGAATTTAATGTCTTGTCAATGTAATTACGGTCTACGAATTTAATGTGCCCATATCCGGCAAAGACACGAGGGTATTTAGTGACGCTTGTCGGTAGTCTATCCTCAGTCTAAGCTAACACGCTACCACTAGGCTACCTCTGGCCTAGAACTCTAATGGGTTTTCTTTTAAATGTGGGTAAGAAAAAATATAAGATCTCCCTGTATCTTAATACATTATTTGGCGGCTAGCCTTGAGTGCGTCTCTAACTAGCCAATGATACATACTATTGTATCAGATGCACTCCAGTACTCTCTAGTGTCCAGCAAAAGAAATTGTCCTTAAAGTAAACTCACCTTATAGCTTAAAAAGGACTTTAAAAGTTATTTTGCCGATCTTCTTAGACACACCCTGTGATATATTTCCTGCTTTATTTACATATATGACAGGGAAAGGAGAAATAGGTTACACCAAGTAAATGTCTAGATTCTGATCCATCTGTTCAATGGATCCAGGAAGCGTTCCACAGCTAACTGATACATCCAACCCCCTGTGAGTGATAAAAAAACGCACAACAAAGCTGTTTCGACCTCAATTATACTTCAGACAAGATTACTCAGAAATCGAAAACCCTTTTGTAGCTTGGGGACTGTGGTCGGGAATTAGTTTTTTAGTTACGTTCTTAACTAAAAGCTGGGTTTTTTTTAAATTTATTTTAATTTTTTTATTTTTTTTTTATTAAGAAGTTTTCGTTACTGAGCGATGACAGAACTTTTCTGGGGAAAAAAATAAGTTGAGCTTCTCAAGTTTTCTTTTCTTGAACCTTCACTTTTTATAAGAATAAAAGGCTTGCTCTACCTAACATACAGTTATTAAGAATGGCGGGAAAATCTATATCTTAAGAAGTTTCTCTCGTGCAAGCCCCATAATTCTACAGCGGAAAAAATGTAGCCGGGATTCCTAAGTCAAAAATATTGTCGGGAACTATTCTCTCGCACACCCAAGTCCAAATAATTATCTTAAAAATTATTACAATAGTCACAGTGAGGATAATTTTTTCAAAATTTCTCTATTCCAGGCCTAAATATGACCTTCCGGTGACGCAAATGGTTATGTGGGTAAAAGACGACGATCCTTGCAGAAAAACAAAGTCGCTCATTGCCGACGTCATGAACGATGGCACTTTCAATGTGACTAGGAAGATTAAAGGCAAATTATTTCCTTTCATCTTGACTGAAATGCGAGAAAACGTTGTGGGATTCTACGTTCAAGCAGAACATGCCAAAGGGTAATTCAGCACTTTTTTTAAACTTTGATAGTAAATTAAATGCACTAGTTCTTTAAATTTTCAGTTCTGACTGTAAAATTTTATTCAATATAGTCTTTAACTAAACTAACTAAAGCCTGTTTAAAAAATAAATGAGGCTTAGATCAATGATCTTGGTTTTCCTAAATTGATTTGGCCCATTCAAAAAATGCTTTTTTTGTGGGTCTCGGAGGCAAGTTAACCCCTTTAAAAATGGTAGGAAATAAGTTTCTCTCTGCGCATAATTGGGATTCTGATCTTTTGACTATAATTTGAGTATTCTCTTCTTAATGTGCTAAGAGAAGATTAAGTTTTTTTTTTTTTAAACTTAAAACAGCAGTTTGTTCCTTTTTTATGAATTTGAAAATTTTTCTGGCGGGTTAAAAAAAAAATCTGTCTTAAAGTTGGCTATTTTAATGTAATTTAAAATGAGACAGATATCCAACTATGCATAAATATAACAATTTCTTGACCCTATTTATTTGGAATGACACTTGTGCTGGACTGGGTCATTTTGGTCAATTTGCTTCTGTAATACAGGGTGGTTATAATTAAAGTTCCACTTTGAAATGGTCATAAAAGGAAAACTACTGGACCAAATGTTATCAAACTTGGTAATAGTTTAAAGGAGGTCATGGGAATTTCTTTCCTGCCAAAAAAA
The DNA here is from genome assembly GCA_907164885.2 of Dolomedes plantarius. Taxonomy (NCBI): domain Eukaryota; kingdom Metazoa; phylum Arthropoda; class Arachnida; order Araneae; family Dolomedidae; genus Dolomedes; species Dolomedes plantarius. The sequence goes on from OU015498.1 coordinate 89,364,058, forward strand.
AAGTTCAAAAACTCACCACCAGGAAGGGAAATGGCGCTGTATGCAATATTATTAAACGAAATAAGGGCCGGAATCTAACTTAACCTTTTGTTACACCGGTTTATTTTGTATACCCTTAAGAGACATTGACCTAAACAAAATTACCATTTAAAGCGTGCGCATTCCGGAAATAGTTTTCTTACAGATCGCTAATTTGTGAATTTTGAAGCCTGAATTCGGCTCTAAGACATGAAGATATCGATTTAAAGCGTTTTTAATCGTTTCTAAAACGGAACTGTTTGTGGGGTTATGCAAAACCGCAATGGCTTGTAGTTGGCAGTAATGCGAGAATGCAGTAATGCGATTTAACTTGCTTTCGGAAAATGGTGGACGCCACATTGAACATGCTTTGTAACACGTTTCAGAAACGATTAAACACATTTTAAACCGATGTCTTCATGTTTTATTTCGTTTGACAATATTTCATACAGCGCCATTTCCCCCCTGGTGGTGAGTTTTTGAACTTTTTTGGGGGGGGGGGGGATGCGAAAAAGAAATTCCCATGACCTCCTTTAAACTATTACCAAGTTTGATAACATTTGGTCCTGTAGTTCTCCTTTTATCACCATTTCAAAGTGGAACTTTAGTTATAACCACCCTGTATATCTGACCCTCAGACGTAAGTGGTCGCTTTGACCACTTACATCTCATAAAACAAATCTTTAAAGTGCCTGAGACAGTGATGTTCCAAATTTAAGGATTCTATTCAAGCTTTTACAATTTTATAAGGCTCTTTAAAGTCTCCACATGGAGTAGTGGTTAGCGGTCTGAGCTGCCCCGCAGTGGGCTTGGGTTCAAATCCCAAATAAGGCTTGGTCGTTTCCGTGTCGTCTCCCTCATAGGGAGTAATGCTGGCCCACCTAAATGGGGTTCCCTTAGTAGCCAGCAAAACTTCGGGTGAATAAGAAAAGGCTAATGTCTCACGACAAAGTGCCTCCGCATTAAATTTAAATATATATACTCGTATATCAGTTCCGTAACTGACTGACAGATAACGCACAGACCAAACCGCTGGACCTAAAGGGTTTAAATTTTGTATGGCGATTCTTATAGTGTAGTAGTGCACTAAGAAACATTTTTGAAAAATTCTTAGACTTTTTTAAATTAAATGTTTTTGTAATTTTTTTTCAAGTTTGAATTTAAAATAATTTGAGGGTTATAAAACTTCTATCACGAGGAAGATCATAAACTCCTTTAAAATGAAATCTTTAACTCCATTTTCTGATATTTGGTGAATTTTTGACTATTAATTTTTAGAATTTAATTTATTAAATGCTGATCACGTGGTTTCTTTTCTTTTTGTGATACTTTAAATTAATTTTGCGTCACGTGCATAACAACACAAAAAAATTAAAATACGGTAAAAGATAAAATTTAACTACTAGCCTACTGAGATGGAAGTTTAAGAATTTAATCCAAATTAGTATGTTTTATGGCTATTAAACATACAAATTAATTGCATATATTGACCATTGTATTTATTATAAATATATATTTTTAGCATTAATTGCATACATTGACCATTGTATTTAATTTGAATGTACTCCGTAGCAAAGCATGGGTATTCAGCTAGTGTGTGTGTGTGTATATGTATGTATATATATATATATATATATATATATATATATATGAGAACTTTTCCTCGGTAAAAATTTTGTCCTGATTCCTCTTTTTTAAGTAGATCAAATGTAAAAAAAAAAAAAAAAAAACTAAATGCATTCTACTGCATTCTTTTCACAATAGGATTTTTCTAACTGTAGATTCAAATCTTGCATCGAATTTTGAAAATTTATTACGTCTTTCGTTTGTACTTGGATATTGCTTTTGGTCAAATGTACACTGTTCCAAAGGATTTGATCCTCTTAGGAATTAGTTTTTACCCTCCATATTTTCGGTAAAGGGACTGTTAAAAGGAGTTTATTTGAGTTTAGTGATTCACTGCCAAATTCAAACCCACTTAGACTCCCTTGCAATTGAATCAGAACTTAGTTTCTAAAAATTTTAAATGTTCTAGATTCTTTTTCATTTTTCATTGCCACAGGTGCTCTGTCGGACAGAAAACACGCATTGTTGTCATGACACTTTTCGCTTCTGGGGAAAAGAAAAAGAGCACAATTGTATCGCCAATCAACGCAACCATTCTAGACGTTCATCTTCTGGAAGTTCAGCACGAGATTTTCTTGATACTATCGTATTCTAATGCAGGTATAGTTGAAAGCATGTGAACTCTCGTTCCTTCGAAATCTATACATATAAAACAGTTCCCTGACTGACTGACATATAACGCGCTGGCCAAACCGCTGGACCTAAAGGGCTGAAATTTTGCATGGCGATTCTTCTTATAGTGTAGATGTGCACTGAGAGATTTTTGAAAAATTCTTCTTAGATTTCTTTAAATTAAATTTTTAAGCTGTTTTTGAAACATTCTTTAAAGTTTGCATTTAAAATAATAGTTGGGGGGTTATAAAATTTATATCACGAGAAAGATCATAAAAATTCCTTTAAAATGAAATCTTTTTCGAATCTCTACATCCATTTTCTGATTTTTGGGGAATTTTTAAAGATAAATTTTTAGAATTTAATTCATTAAATGCTGATCACGTGGTTTCTTTTCTTTTTGGGATACTTTAAACAAATTTTGAATCACGTGCATAACAATGAAATAAATTGACAAAAAAAAATTTCTTTCTAATGCGGCAGACGATTGGACATTATCCCAAAAAATATTAAAATACAGTAAAATAAATGTTCCTCAAACTGTACTATATTAACTGTACTATATTCTTTAGTATGTTCTATTAGATTTAATTTGAATATTTTCTTCTACATTATCGTGTCTATAAAAAAATCCGTTGCGATTTTTTTGTAATTTTTTTTTGCATTAATTTCATACATTGACCGTTGTATTTAATTTGAAAGTACTCCGTAGCGAAGTACAGGTTTTCAGCTAGTATCTATATATTTCGTCAGAATGACGGTATGTCCTCGGAATATCATTTCGTCAAGACACTGGTATGTAATATCGTTGTTGTTTATCATTGCCCCTGACCAGAGGTATTCCAGACCAGCTCCATATAGGCTAGCATGTTGAGGGGGTTGCGGCTACTGTTTATAATGGCACCCCAAGCGTGGAGTCCGATTTAGTCCGGTGCCACCTCAATTTTGACCGAACATCCCCATGGGCGACATCTGGAGGTGGATCGTACCCTCTCCCACCCTCTCTGACATCATAGAGGGACTCTCCGGTCTACGGACTTAACGTGCCCATACTCGGCATAAACACAGAGGTATTTAATTGCGTTGTCGTTATTCGATCCGAGCACCCCCAGCACTGAAAGCCGAGACGATACCACTAGGCTACCTGAAGCCAGTATGTAGTATCGTCAGATTATGGAATCAGTAATTTCAGCTGAATATCGGTGGGATGTCAACATCGGATCAGCGGCGTAGCGAGCATAACTGGCGCCCGGGGCACGATACCTTTGTGGCGCCCCCCCCCTGAAAAACATATAGTAATATAATATATAGACCCTATATTGGCGCCCTTGATAAACATATAATAACATAATATATAGACCTTATATTGGCACTCCCCCCGAAAAGCATATAGTAACATAATATATAGACCTTATGTTGGTGCCCTCCCCTAAAAACATATAGTAATATAATATATAGACCTCATATTGGTGCCTCCCACAAAATAATATAGTAATATAATATATATACCTTATATTGGCGCCCTCCTCGAAAAACATATATTAATATTATATATAGACCTTATATTGGGGCCCTCCCCTGAAAAACATATAGTAATATAATATAGGCCTTATATTGACATCCACCTTGAAAACATATAGTAATATAATATATGGATGTTACATTAGCGCCCCTTTGCGAGTGGCGCCCGGGGCATGATAGACCCCCTTGCCCCCCCCCCCCCCTTTGCTACGCCACTGCATCGGATGACATCACAGCATACCGATATTCATCAGTTTCTCACGCAAACAAATGAAAAACTTCTCTCTATGGCATACGCCGTAAAAAATATCCGGAAATGTAACGGTAAAGTGCTAGCAATTAGACATCTAACACTTTGAAATTATTTTTGCTGTAAAACCGAAAAAAAGTAACGAATCTTAAGTTTTTTAGCCGATACATTCCAACGTGATTCTATCACTCGTGGTCATAACGTATTTGCATGTTCTGTAGCCATCCGATTAAAAAGCGAGTAAAAAAAAAATTATATGGCAAAATAAAGTGGTACGGTCACGAAAGGGGTAATTAGCCATGCAATTTGAGCTATTTTGGAGGAGCAGAAAAAAACTTTCTAAAAGAAATTGGACTTTGGACTATTACTTGCCATTATAAATTCTGGTGGTTTTTTTTAAATATCTCCAAGTAACACTACCAGTTGTACCATTGTTGGTATGTATTACGGCAATGGTAAAACAGTGTATTTTTAAAATAAATTTTGTCTTTAAAGTTTATTGTAAAAACTCGGAGAAGTGATTTTTTTTTTATGTGTATTGGAGAAGCTATATTCAGATCGTTAAAATGTAACTTCAACTCTTCTCACTAAAAATATGACTTATTTTTTTATAAATAATTAAAGGCAATCCTTCCACTCACTGTTCATTAATTAAAATATGCATTCTTTTCGAGGGGATTCAGCCTGTTTCGTAATAACGCAAGATGAGAAGTTCTTCTGGCCTCCCGATTTCGAGGTTTCGACTCTTTTCAGATTTCAACTTCGACGGAGTACTAGTTTTCTACATTTTTCATTGACTTCAAAAGTAAACACGTGTATCCTAAATAATACTTATGCCACAGTGTAAAATTGTATTGTTTGCCATTTGATCGTGCAGCAAATAGCTGCACTTTCTGGAACTTTTGTAAGGAAATCTTTTGTTCTAGATATCAATAACTATAAATTTTTCATCGTGATACAGGTTCTGGAGTCGAATGATATGTCAACATATTTTTGAGGGCGCAGTAGCCCAGTTAGCAAGAGCAGCAGGCCAGTGATCTGAACGTACCTGGTTCGATGCTCGTCGCTACAAATCTACCGCCGTGTTCACTAATGGTGGCCGGGGCACGTAAAATACGGCGTGGCTACAATGTCCTCCAAGTTTTAAAATTTACCTCTGGTGGTGCGGGGTCAAGTGTTCCGGTCTCGTCACTTGACTCGGTTCAAAATTAAGGGACCGGTCATTTAGCCAAGTCGGACTCCGAGCTTTGTGGTACTAATTCAAAATAGGAGCCGCACCTTCATCGCCTATAGCAGTGGTCGGCAAACCGTGGCTCGCGAGCCACATGTGGCTCTTTGGCCCCTTCAGTGTGGCTCTTCCACAAAATACCCCGTGTGATTGAAACTTCGTGATGACTGGTTTTCTTATTTCTGTTTTTACATACTTAGTTGGTGTTTATGGACCTTTAACTTTAGGCAAGTGATCTGAGTAAAGATTAGAATTGTAGATAAAATCCGCACCCCTGCGGTTGGCAATTCCACCTGCTTCTGTCCGAAGCACTTTGCCTTCCCTCCAAGGTACCCCCACCAGCGACACTTTTCCCTCCACTCGCTGTCGTTAGGTTGGGCCGGTGGATACGCAGCGCGGGGGAGGCCGTGACCTTCGAAAACCGAAAATCTTCAATACCAAAGGTCACGGAGAGACGAGCGTTATTCATGCACAAGTTGAGCGAGTCAGCAGTCAGCAGTCTCATTGTGCGCAGGCCCCAACGGACTCACCAACGTGGGACAGTATCTCCCCTCCCCGTTTGTTTTTATGGTACATCCACATTCATGCAGACAAGTACCCCCCCCCGACCCCGCTTGACTCCATTTGACCCGCGTGATCCCCGCCCAGCCTTTGATGGTCTGTCTAGGACCGCTCGATCGGAGGATCGGTGCAGAACGCAGTGCCCATAAATCACTGGCTTCCCCCGCAGAATACTGTGCAGAGCACATGAATGTGAACTCCTTATTAGATGTGTGGGAAGAAATAACCACTCACTCCGCATTTACACAGTCGTGAACGAGGAGGATCGAATAGCGGGGAAGAGTGAAAAATGGGTGTGTAAACGGAACGCTTGCAGATAACTCCGCTATTCTCCTCCCCAATCGTGGCGCTCGCTTCGGGAACGGTTTTTCAAGCCCGAGTCAAAAGGACGAGTTCCACGTCTCCCCCACGTTGGGAGGAAACTACGTTGGGGAGCGGTTTATCTGGCCCGAGTCTATGTCGACGGGGAGAGTGTCAAAGGACAAAGGGGTGAATGGCGTCGGGAAGTTGCGAGGGGCGGAAATGTGAGAACGGTCATTCGGGTCGATTAGTCACGCTCCTGGAGCGTGACTGATGTCTCGTGAATGGACGAGGGGTGGCTAAATCGAGGGCTGTGTAAATGCGGGGTAAGATAAGGGGTTTCCTTTCGACCTCTTTTACTTGGCCACCTGCACCACAGAGTGTCCAAGCATGGGGAACGAGAGAGAAAACGAGAGGGGGTTGGCTTGCGACAATTTGAGCCCCCCAGAATCAGTGTGTGAGAGGTCAAAGGAAGGTGACCCTGAGTGGAGAGAGAGTTCATGACGAAAGAGAACAGTCTCTCGAGAAAGCAATCTGATCGGTTGATTTTTACTGTTAGATTTTTAGGTTCGATTCCGGTACGGCAAACTGTCCGGGTGAAATTTTGAGCAAAAACCGAAGGAGAGTTAGATCTCTCAGTGAAAGACCGTAGATGGTCTTAGTTAAGCAATTATCTCAATAAATTATTACTATTATTAACTGATTTCGCTTAAATAGCCGTTTATTAGCGAGTTTTCGCCGAAAAGTAGTAAAAAAATTATTTTCGCATTTATTCGCTCATATCGGAAAATTTCGCATTTATTCGCATCTGTTTCGTAAATACGAAAATTACGTATCCCTAGTTAACAGTTGCAATACAAATCTGTATTTGCATAAAAAAAAACTATGAAAAGAACTTATAAAAGTGGCTCCGCACAAAGGCAGGAAAAAAAGGAGGAAAGATGCTGAAGCAAAAGAGGGTTCTTTTTGTATGTCTTCCTGGCTAACCCAGCAACCCACCGAAGATACAGAATGCATTACAGAAGAAACAAGAGGTGAGAAGGAATTTTTATTTAAATGTAAGGCTACAGGTACCTCAGTTTAGATAGTAATTTAAAGTAACCGGTGTTAGATTTATATTCATAATTTAATACTTATGGTGATAAAAATAAATAAATAAATAAATCTAATTCAGTGAAGTCTCCTATAGCGCGATATTTTTATAACGTAATTTCTATAAAATGCGGAGCGGAAATTGTGACAGCTGTCCTATAACGCGGTCTCCTTATAACGCGTTTTTCATACAAGAACATTCCAACAACTCAAATGGCTTGAAAAATTTATCTATGGCAGCAATTATTTGATGAGTTAAATGACATTTATGGTGTATTCCCCTGTTTATCAATTCCAGTTATCAGGGAATTTCCCTCAAAATGAGAAAACAATAAAGCATTACTCTCTTTTAATTTATTCTAAGATTGTCTTTAAATGTGTACAGACGTATGTGTAATAAAGTTCTTTTGACTTGTTTAATTTACGTTATTGCAATCGTATAATATTAGAGAACATCTACGTAAAATTTTTTTTGTTTGCCGTATTACACAAGTTCTAACTTTTTCAAACTTGTTCTAACTTGATCTTACTTGTTCTAACACGCATCGTCATGGTCGGTCATGCTTGAAAGCGTTTAAAGTAGCGTCAATCTCGTTTATTAATTATAATTACAATTTATTTCTGAGATTCTATATAACGTGGTACGAATTTATATAATTTGTATCAATTCTGAGTTTCTTATAACGCGGTTTCCATATAACGCAGCAGTAGTTTCCTTATAACGCGGTATAAATTTATCGGATTTATCTTATTTCTATATTTCTGATAACACGGTTTCCATAGAATGCATTTTCTGATTTGAATTAATTCTGAGTTTCTTATAATACGGTTTCCATATAACGCAGTACGAATTAATCGCGATATAGGAGACTTAAGTGTAGACTAGTGGTAGTCAATCTGGTCCCTATCACCCACTAGTGGGCCATAAAGTTACCTGTATTTTTCCAACCAACTGTAAATCCTAAAGGTATTTTAGCCATCACTTTGAGAATTGTAATCATTTTGCGTTGGTAGCTTTATTATTATTGCCGTTTTGGAAGTAAGAAAATATGTCGTGATTATTCATTGGGGTTAAAAATATATAAAATAATATAAATTTGTAAATAGAATAAGTAATGCTATTCTATCTACGGCAGTTATAAAATGAAACATTTTTCTAGGTGCCCTGTTTGACATGGCTACAAAGAAGAAACATAGAAAAACGGAAGACGGAAACTGTGAATTTAGAGTTGAATGGACCGAGACTTTCGCGTTTATTCAAAACTTAAATGGCCTTCTGACCTGTATTTATTGTAAGGAAAAATTGACTCATAACTAAAAATCAAATTTAGAGTGAAACTTTATGACTAAACATGTGTCATTCAATAATAAATATTCTGTTGGTGATGCAAGGAAGAAAGCAGTTGAGGAACTTCAGAAGAGTCAAGAAAAATCAAATTCTGTATTTAATTACTGGATGCAATCTTTCAACAATGTTAATATTGCAAGTTTTGTGGTTAGTCAAGAGATTGCTAAGAGAGGAAAACCATACACAGACGGCGAATACATAAAAAGTTGTTTTATAAATGCATCCGAAGAGCTATTTCAGGATTTTAAGAACAAAGAAGATATTCTAAAAAATTAAAGAGTTTCCATTGTCTGCTAAAACAGTGAAAGATAGAAGAACCAAAATGTCTTTGAATATAACCAACCAGCAAGTCGAAGATCTTAAATTGGCTTCAGCTTTATCAATAGCAGTTGACGAGTCTTGTGACATAAATGATACAGCGCAAATTTCACGTTTTGTACTATTCATTTCATCTACAGGTCCTAAAGAGAAACTTTTATAATTATTGCCACTCAAAGGTAAAACACGTGGAGAAGATATAGCAAATGCTGTAATTCAGTGCATTGAAAAACATCATATTCCACTAGATAAAATTGTCTCAATTTCAACAGATGGGGCGAAGTATGACAAGCGTAAGAAACGGGTTTGTTGCTATTTTGAAAGAAAAATTTAATCACGAGATACTTACATATCATTGCATCATTCATCAAGAAGCGCTTTGTGCGCAGACATTTCCAGAATAAATTTGCAAAGTTATGGAACTGATGATTAAGATTATCAACTCCGTTATACCTAAAGCTCTTGATCATCGCCAATTTAAAGAATTTTTAGTTGAAATGGAGAGTGAGTACGCAGATCTTCTGCTGCATAACAAGGTACGTTGGTTATCAAGAGGACACGTTTTGAAACGTTTCGCTTCTTTAAAAACAGAAATTCAAGCATTTCTCCTTCAGAAAGGTGTTCACTATCCAGAACTAACGGACGATCAGTGGATTCAAAAATTTTATTTTATGGTAGGCGTTACGTCTCATCAGCTAAATCGTAAACTACAGGGGAAAGGAAACACAAAATTTTTTCGATATTAGAAGAAGTTATTTCATTCGAAAACAAATTATCTCTTTTGCTCAAGATTTTGAAAGACAAACTTTGATTCGCTTTCCGAGCCTGTTGAAACATCGCAGAGAAAATAATTCTGATATTGACATTTGCTATTTCAAAACAACACTTTTAAATATGAGGGAAGCTTTTCTCAACAGGTTTGAGGAAGTCAGAAACAGCAAAGCGACGTTAGCCTTTGTTAATAAACCTCTTAATGCTACTGTAACATAGTTAATTTTTTCTCCCTTTAATATTGACATTGGAAACTTTGAAATGCAGCTGCTGGATTTAAAAAACAAAGAATTGTGGAGCTCGAAATTTAAACATCTTTGTGCTGATCTCGAAATATTGAAAAAAAACAAATGTGAACTTAGTTCACAGCACAAGTGGTCTGCTTTGAAAGACCTGGAGAATGAAGATATGTTGATTTTTAACACTTGGAAAAGTATTCCTGACTTATATAATCAGCTGAAAAAACTAGCCTTTGCTGTTCTTTCCTTATTCGGGTCTACATATTCATGCAAACAATCATTTTCAAGCTTGAACCTTATCAAGAATAAATTGAGAAGTCGTCTTATTGAGAGAGGTATATTGAGATGGTTTGGACATACAGAGAGGATCAACGAAAGCAGATAGACCAAATAAGTATACAAGACGAGTGAGGATGGGAGAGTTGGAAGGGATCGACCTCAGCGAACGTACCTCAATCAGGTTGAGGACGTTTTTAGCAGAGGTCAGCTTAGGAGTATCCTAATAAACAATGTACCAACCTATATAGTTCAAGTTTCAAAAATTTGGCTCTCAAAGGGAATTTCAATCGTTGTACTGTTGATATTTGGCTCTGTTGACTAATGAGTTTGCCGACCACTGGCCTATAGCATTCGGGACTTGATCTGATCGTTACTATCGGTCAAGGGGCATAAGCAGCAGCAACAACATATTTTTGATTTTTTACTTGCAACCAAACTCATTCATATTCGAGAACAATCAAACAATGCAAAAGAATAAGAAATAACTTTTATTACATTGTTACTACTGAATCGTATATGCGTTAATTTTAAACGAAGTAGCTAGACTGCACACGAAGATGTACTTCGAAAGTGCGTGTTTATTTTTTTTTTATAATTCCAGCAATATATGAGACATTTACAAGCCAAATCAGTTAAGTCCACTTTTTGATATTTTAATGTCAAAGCCCTTGGTTTGACTCCTAACTTTTTAAATCCATAATAAATTTCCCAAATAATGATTAACACCAATAAATGACAAAATTTGTTTGGCCATCGAAAATAAGTAACTTACTTCAGATTACAATCAAGTTAGATAAGTCAATTACATTGAAATACATACTCTAACGTAAATCATTTCAGTAATGCAATTAAAACGAAGCAAGTACTAGATAAAACTGGTAAATCGTTTAGAGTTATTTCATCACAAAAAAGCAAAATAAATGAGTCAGTTACAGTCTAACTGCTGCAGAAGTACTTGTGAAATATTAAAGAATTATTTCAATTTTTTTCTGTAGTAACAAAAATAATTTGCAGACTGAATTGGATGTTACTTTTTTCACCTGCCAAATCGTCCCCTAGTCACGCAAAAATTGTAATAGTACCACGTTCCGAAGGTAACTGCAAGTAGTAGCACAGCCAAATGGTTAAAGCTCTTGACTGCTGACCTGCAGGTCGTCGGTTCAAATTCAGTCAGTAACTTCTGGTTTTACTTTCCTTCTAATTTATGTTACCTTTCTCAAAATTTCGAGAAAGTTCCTGTTTATGTTAATTTACCGTGTATTAATTTGCTAATTTACCTTATTTCTAGAAAGTTCTTAAGTTGTTTATAAGAGACTTCTCACAGGCTGAGGGCAGTTAATTCATGTGATTGCCTACTTCTCGCATCTTGCTAATAAACTTCTTTGACCATAACAGCATGTTGGTTTATTCGGTATACTTCACTTCTACGTGACAATAGTAATAATAACGATTGCTCCAAGGGTAATTTATCTTGTAGCTTTTATCCGACGACATAAAATCTATATCTGCAATAATACATTCTACAATGTTTATTTGAATTTATATTTACAGAGGGATTTTAAAACAACAATTGACATCATTTAATCACTTTTCTTCACTTTTTTGTTTTATGGACTTAACCAATTTGGCAAGTGAGAGGCTCGTATATTACAAATAGCTCTTGAAAATTCCAAGAGGTGGTTCTTTGCTTTAATTATTGAAATTCCTGTTAAACGTTCATTCCTAAATTCATTAAATTTTATTTAGGTCCCTCAGAGAGGATTTTAGTCTATCAATACGAGACCATGAACAGCACCTGGACGAAGCATCAGAAATTTCACTTCCAGGACCTGGCATCGCTTAGCATTGTCTCATCGGAGAGAGGTACCAGTTACCTGTATGAATCGCCAAACGTGTATTTGTCAGTTACTGGAGTTACCAGCCCCGGCGTTACAATTTACGAGTGGGACTATAGCTTGAATGAGGTAAATGCACACCTCTCAACAAATGCTATATTTCCCAGTAGAAAATCGATTCAACCGACTTCTTGTTATTCTTATTTTTAATTAATGTTGTGTAATTTTCCATCACTGTTGGTACCAGAAAAGGGGTTAAATTTGTAATGGTGAATAAATTTAAATGGTAGTTTAAATGGAATAAATTTAAATTGTAATGGTAAATATTTAAATGACTGGGAGTTGCTAGAGAGTTTTTACGCTTTAATTTTTCCTTAGCCGTATCAGCTGAGGAATGATGACACAAAATTCATCAATGCTGTAATAAAGGGTATTAAGAATACTCTAAATCACACTCCAGTCATTTCAGGTAAGCAAATAGATATTCTCATTAACTGCAGGTGATTGACAATGGTCATACATGCGTAGTTTTATGTGAATATTTCTTTAAACGCCACTTTGATAGTCTAATTTGATATTAATATTAATTAAATATCTTAGAAAATTGACTTTTTGATGTTATGCCCTCCGTTAACACCTTGACAAAATTAAGGCGGAATATAGCAGAAGAGGCTAAACACAAAACTCTGACAATGCATCAGTTGCAGAGAGTGATAAATTACTATTTTCTTGGGGTTGCCAGTCTGCTTACCCTTAGAGTAGCAAAGAAATGTTCGTAATACTCATATATATAAACTAATCTAGAAACGCTTGAGCTCGCCAAGATTAAGTCAAAAGAAATTTTCCTTTATACCCTTAAAAGCTACAATAACGGTAAAGGGTCCAAGATAGCTCAGTGGTAGCGAGTCGGCTTTCAGCACCGAGGGGCGCTCGGTTCGGATCTCTCCAAATGCCATTAAATACCTTCGTGTTTAGGCCCGATATGGTCACGTTAAATACGTAAACCGGAAAGTCCTGTGACGTTAGAGAGGGTGGGAAAAGGTCCGTTCTCCACCAGATGTCGGCCTTGGGCCACTCTTTCAAAATTAAGGTGGCACCTGGCGAAAGTCGGGTGGTGCCATTGTAAACCGGAGCCGCACCACTTAGCCCGCAAGCCTGTATGGACCTGGTCTGGATACTCCCGCTAGGGGGCATAAGTAAAAACAAAATAACGTTAAAGCTCATTGAATATGGGCCGATTTCACCGATGGTAAGGAGTTATTTAAAGGGCCAATTAAAGCTAACTAAGGGTTAATCAGTGGGTATAAAAAATGGAAAGGGTAAAGGAGAAGTGGTATAAAGATATTATACTTTTAAGGATCAAATAAGTTGACAAGTATTGTGCCAATATTAATTCTAGTTGATTTCTGAAATTTTTGAGTTCTTTATAAAACTAATGAAACAGTTAACATTTTTTTAGCTATTAAAATTCATATTCTAATGAACATGGGTAATGAATATCATAAAACAGACACTTCGAAGCAGACACCCTTTACTTTCTCATTTTTGTGAAAATTCAATTATTTGCCTTAGCCTCTTAAGTTTTTTAAAGACATATATATATATATATATATATATATATATATATATATATATATATATATATATATATATACACATACACATAGCTATGGATTTTTCATACGCGTGCATGCATATGAATTAGCAAAAACATAATATAGCTCATATGCATAATGGTCAGTTTCATATGATTATATACAGAAAATAATTTCATCTTCTCACTTAATCACTTAACAGTTCTTATTAAACATATTATGAAACTAATATGTTGAAAATTGAAATAAACTAAATGCGTTCCTTTAGTTGTTTACAGAACAGATTTAAGTTATGTCTGGGTTACTAGTAAATTGATTTCTAAATTACATATAGCATTAAAAAAAATTCCCTTGAAGTTTCTTTAAAACATGACAGTCGATGAAATGATACGAAGGTCCAGAGATATTTTCTCTTCATAACAGTTTAATTCTAATAGTTATCGAACTAAGTATGAATTAAGAAATTGGATTTTCTTCGTTCTTATGATAGTTTGAATAGTCTCTCTCTCTCTCTCTCTCTATATATATATATATATATATAAATATATATATATATATATATATATATATATATATATATATATATATATATATATATATATATATATATATATATATATATATATATATATATATATATAATCTATTCAAACTCTTTTCAAAATACAGTTCCGTGACTGACTGACTGACAACGCACAGACCAAACTGCTGGACATAAAGGGCTGAAATTTTGCATGGCGATTCTGCTTATAGTGTAGGGGTGCACTAAGAGAGATTTTTGAAAAATTCTTAGATTTTTTAAAATTAAATTTTTAAGGTGTTTTTGTAATATTCTTTCAAGTTTGCATTTAAAATAATAATTCGAGGGTTATAAAATTTATATCACGAGAAAGATCATAAAAATTCCTTTTAAATAATATTTTTACCTCCATTTTCTGATTTTTGGTGAATTTTTAAAGATTAATTTTTAGAATTTCATTTATTAAATGTTGATCACGTGGTTTCTTTTCTTTTAATTTTGCGACACGTGCATAACAACGAAATAGACAAAAAAAAATTTTCTTGCTAATGCGGCAGACGATTGAACATTATCCAAAAATAAATTAACATACAGTAAAAGAAATGTTCCTCAAACTGTACTATATTAACTGTACTATATTATTTAGTATGTTTTATTAGATTTAATTTGAATATTTCCATCTACATTATTTTGTCTATTAAAAATATCCGCTACGATTTTTTTATAAGTATATTTTTTATTTTTTTGCATCAATTGTATACATTGATCGTTGTATTTATCATAAATATTTTTATACATATTTTTGGCATTAATTGCATACATTGACCGTTATATTTAATTTGAATGTACTCCATATCGAAGTACGGGTTTTCAGCTAGTCTTTAAATATATTTCTTCGTATGCTTGTTTGTATGATAACTGCCGTTTGAAAAAAAAAGTACCATATTTTTCGGACCTTAAGACACCTCAAATTCATGGGAGGATTTTTAGAAAAGTATATTTTGTGTTTTGTTAGGCATATAAAGATATTTTCATTTTTTTACTTAATGAAGATAAATATATATATAATATATGTATCTAAAATATATATAACATATACAATATAGTCATTTTATTTTAATGTTACCTTTTGACCAAAAGACGCACCCCAATTTTAAGTCTATTTTTTTAATGTAAAAATACAGTATATCAGTTTGCTGCCAATATCCACTCTCAAAAGAACCTTACTGAGCTAGTACACCATGTTTTCAGATCATGCGCTTGTTAAAGCATTTTCAGTACTATAAGGTTCATTACAGATTAATTGTTAAAAGTATACCTCATATCAATTAAGAAAAAGGAATTTAATCCTGCTCACTCATTATTGCTCAAAGATCTATTTAAATAAGAATGATAAAATTAATAGCTTTTAGACTAGAACAGGGGTACTCAAACTGCGGCCCTCCAGGCTCTTATGTGAGGCCCGAAACACTCGCACTCATTTTCAGACAGGTGATTTTATAAACGTAATTTTCGAAATTTGGGCCTGAAAAATATAAAAACTGTACAAAACTGTGTCACCTGCTGCTCACGTTGTTCGGATCAACGTATCTTTGTGGATCTTCCTATTCCAAAATGAAATATGCGAAGAAGGTATACAGAAATTGGCTTCCCGTTTCTTGCCTTGCTGACGTATTGAGAGTACCTTGTAGCAAATATGAAGCTGATTTGTTTAAAATTGTCAAAAGTTTGCCTCAGCATTAAAAACCACACTTACCTATATTATATAGAACAGTTTCGTAACTGACTGACTGACGGACAGATAACGAACAGACCAAACCGTTGGACCCAAAGAGTTGAAATTTTGCATGGCGATTCAGCTTATACTGTAGGGGTGCACTAAGAAATATTTTTGAAAAATTCTTTTTAGATTTTTAAAATTAAATTTGTAAGCTGTTTTTGTAACATTCTTTCAAGTTTGCATTTAAAATAATTCGAGGGTTATAAAATTTATATCACGAGAAAGATCATAAAAATTCCTTTAAAATGAAATTTTTTTCGAATCTTTACCTTAATTTTATGGTTTTTGAATTTTTTAAGATTCATTTTTAGAATTTAATTTATTAAATGCTGATCACGTGGTTTCTTTTCTTTTTGTGATATTTTAAATTAATTTTGCGTCAAGTGCATAACGACGAAATAAATTGACAATTTTTTTTTTCTTTTTAATGAGGCACACGATTGGACATCATCCCAAAAAATATTAAAATACAGCAAAACAAATGTTCCTCAAACTGTGCTATATTAACTGTATTATATTCTTTAGTGTGTTCGATTAGATTTAATTTGAACATTTTCTTCTACATTTTGTCTATAAAAATATCAGTTACGATTTTTTTATAAATTTATATATATATATTTTGCATTAATTCCATACATTGACCGTTGCATTTATCTTTTTTTGTGCATTAACTGCGTACATTTACCGTTGTATTTAATTTGAATGTAGTCCGTAGCGAAGCACAGGTATTATCTGGTTTTCAAATAAACGCTTGATTACATTTAGGTTTTGGGTTGTTTTTTTACATTATTATATTATGAAGATCATATATTATCATTATTATAGTACCGTGTGAGGTATAGTATAGATTATTTTATTATGAGGTATGTTGCGCCCCGCGTAACGTAGCAAACATATGCGCATGTAACACCGCGAGAAACAAAAGTTGAGTTCGGTTGGACTAGATAGACGATTGGTTTTAATTTTTTTAAAATCTTTTTGAATTGTGTTATAATGGCGTTACTGGCTTGCCTGAAAAATCTCAATGGAATCGTTAAATACTTCCCTGTTGGACAGAAATTTTAATGAAAGGGAAAACATAACGAAAAATATTATTTTGATATCTCTTTTACGAATTTTGAAGAAATTTACGGCAATATTTTTTTTATGGATGCTTAAAACAATGACTTATGTTGACGTAGTTGTTTTGAAGTATTAAACTAAGAGGTTATAATTTGAATAATTTGTGTGTGTGTGTGTGTGTGTGTGTGTGTGTGTGTGTGTGTGAGAGAGAGAGAGAGAGAGAGAGAGAGAAAGTAAAATTCATAACATCTCTTTCGTCTTTAGAATAATATAGCTAACGAGTTCTACAAAACAAAAGGAAAAGTTTTGATGTACAGTAGACTCTCGTTAATTCGAACTTTCGGTTAATTCGAACTAATCCAAAGGCCCCAAAAAACTTGTATTGGAGTTAATGTTAAAAATATCTCATTAATTCGAACTAAAAATTTGACAAAAAAAATTTTCTTTTTCCTCAATTTAACTTTCTCGATTTAAGTCAAGGCACAATATTTCTTATCAAACTGTATGTTGCCAAAGCTCTGATGTAAACGAAGACGTATGCACTAATTTCGGTAGGAAACTGCCAGGGCTTTTCTCTACTTACCTGCCGAAAGATATTTTTAATGCGGCCATAATGGACAAAGCCATAATGGACTCTATTAAAACTCTGTAAGCATTTATTCAGATGGAACCTTCCTCTGAAAATGAATTGAAATGTTTACTTCAAATCGAGAAGTTGGCTGAACAATGTAGGCATCATAAACAAAACCAAACATCCGCTTTACAGTTTTTCCCCAAAGTAATTCGTATTTTTAATTAAAGTTTACTTTCTACTTTTCTGGGGTTATACATACTAGCAGATTTTTCTTCTTCAGTGATACACTTTTAAAGTTATATATTTTCTCTTAACATCGGATAATTCGAACTTCGGATAATTCGAACTTTTTCGGAGAACCTTTGAGTTCGAATTAACGAGCGTCCACTGTATATGTATACTTTAATTGATCAGATTTAGTAATGAACGGATAGTGTAATAACATTCGTGTGGAGGGAAAATTGTTTTAATACGTAAATTGTTCAATAGGCTTGCCCAAAACATCCTTTAATATTCTATAAACTGATCTCTTGAGACAGATTTTTTATAACTATGCATCTAGTAGCTTGAATTTCAGTATTTTAAGTAGAATAAAATCCCATGGAGCAAGCTGTTTTGTTTCTGCAGGCTTAAGTAGCGCGGTGAGCACGTTTGCAGCCGTTTGGAATCGGCTTTAAAATGCAGCCCGTTTCCTATTCCTCAAATAGCGAGAGTTGACGATAGGACTCAAAACCAATCGCAAGGCGAGATTCAGAGAGAGCGAATCCAATAGGGTTAGTACAGCCTGTGTATCTGAGTATAAGATCCCCTGAGTATGCACTAACAGAAATATTGAAACCTTTTCCGAATATACAAGCTGGAAATTCCTGTATCAAAATTTCCTTTAATAGAAATCGTTTCGGATTCTTTATGAACATTCATCCTTTTTTATACAAGAACTAGAAGGTAACCCTTCATTTTGACGTCATAATACTAATAATGACGTTATAATGGAAAAAGTATATGAAAGTTAAAAAAAATATCCCGAATTATCTAACAATATTGCATTTAATCCACACCTTGTAAAAGCAAACCCTTTCATTATTGTTTATTTATGTAGTTTTTCATGCGATTGGAGTAGTAGACTGCCATCCAGTTTTTTACAGCTCACTACGCGATATGAATACTTGAGCTACTTGATTCATTCACATTCAAGTTTGTTTACTTTCAGAATTCATCGCAAAAGTAAACAGATTTTTAAAAACTGTTAAATATACAGCTAAAAGCATCCAATTTTTTTTTTGTTCTTAATGTTTTATAGAAAAATAGGCTGAACAAACGTGATTTGATGGAGAAGATATTAGTTTGTAGGTAAGAAAAAATTCTGATCCACATCTGAAATTGAAATTAAGCCTAACCGGCTGTTTGTTTACTGAGGGCTTCAATTGAAAGATGAGTACAGCCCGGAAGTGTTATACAGAGACAACGGCTATTATATATATATAATATTTTGTTAAGAGACTCGGTACTGAACAGATATGTTAGATCATCCCACTCAGAAGTCTATTTCGTGTTATGTAGTAACTATGCATACACAGAGGGAAATGAAAACGAAGGATATAATATACATATACTGTGCTAGTTCCTGTTTGTTGACTCAACTTGTATTGTGCAAACTTTTACAATTAGAGAACAAGTTTAAAGCTTATAGAGGATTGTCTCATCGTGATTTTGGGTAGTTGGATTTTTACCATGTTTCTGTTAACTCGCTTTCTTGTTTGTGTGTGTGTTTGTCCGGTACAAATCTTGCAATCGATTTTTAACTAACTTCCCTACTAGCTAGACATTTGAAACTTTTAGAATAGCTCAGAACACGATGACAATGCATTATTTTAATACTTTTAGCCATCTTTAAGCAGAATTGAATTCTTTTTCAGTTAATTTGTTTTGTAGACTGGTGCAGCCATCTATCGGCCGGGACGGGAACGAAAAGTTAAACGCAAGTTAACTTCCAATTAACTTCATTTTCTTTCAAGTTGATGGGATAATTCATCAAAAAATTTTAAAAAGTATTGATTAATACATAGAGTTGTCAAGTTTATATGATTCAACAGAAAATTTAAAAATATGGTATATAAAAAGTTCTTTTTATCTTGAAATTATTTAACAATACAATCACCATTAATTGTATTTTTCTTTTATTGTTTGTTTATCCAGTAATTTAAGTAAAAAAGGCTGCAATCAGTGCTTAATTGTCAACACTATGATTATAGGAAGTTTTGATTAAGGTGACTGCCTACGTTGAAAATGCCATTTTTTGACTATTTTGGTCAACTTCATATTTTGCAAGAATCTTGTAAATAAATGTTTTCTCTTTTCAAAACCGTTTTGATTTTTATTCTACGTCAATTAGATGCAGAGTTATAGCTATTTTAATAAACATCGTCTAATACAAAATTGAAGTGACAAACAACTTTAAAGGTGTTTTTCTCAGAATTATGTTTTTTAGCACAAATCTCTACCGTTATCATGATATTTCACATAATAATGCATATAATCTGATAAAATTTTCAGGAAATGTTTTACATGCTATTGTTAATGAAATGACGTACAATGATTGATGTATAATAAATAGTTTTTTTATTTGGGTCTGTTTTTATAAGGAAAGGAATGACGAATTGGGGAAAATTTTCATATTGGAACATAAAATTGTCTGTATTTTTGCATTTTAAAATTTCTCTTAGATTGTAGGTCATTTTGAAGATAACTGTCATATGTATCATGTGTAAGAAGGAAATTAAAATAGTAGCATTAGGATTTTCTACAGAGTGATAGGCGTTTGTTCAGAGTGATTAGCTAAATTTCATTAAAAATTACTTCAAATTGACCAATTTATAAAAAAAGTATGGTATTTACAGGAAAGTTTTTTTTTTATTTTTTATTTTTAAATGCTGTTTTACCATAAGAGACCAAAAAATCCTTAAAAATACAATTTTTAAAAAAAATTGGCTCCGAACGTAGGCAGTCACCTCAAATTATTTATTATGATTTATTGCTGTATTGCAAGCAGGTCTTGATAATTTTAAGCATTTTGTTGCAGTTCATTTTCAAGACAAATATATCTACTTCGATATCAACGTATTCCGCGTGGGTTGACAACGACCGTGCCCTTTATCTGCTTCTTGCCAAGGAGGTGGACAAAATATGGAAAGACAACGTATGGGAGCATGTCTTTACCGAACCGCTGGAGGTCTATACACTGGAGGAAGAACTTGTGCTGAATCACACGGTGAATGTGAAGGGCGTTAGCTCATTGGAAACATTTGACCTCGCAGGTAATTGGTCTGTTTACTTCCCCTCTATTTCCCGCACACACACACGCAACCAAAACAATTTCAGTTACGACTAACTGCAAGGTAACAAAAGAGCATCGTTAATCGCTCTATTTCATGGAATTTCCAAAGTATGGATTTTATTTAATTACTATTACTAATATATTTTTTTATATGTAGATGTTAATTCACACTAGCACGGCACAAGTTGGTCTATAGTGCCCCCAGGTTAAATATTTTTGTCAGATCGAAATCAGTTTGAAGTTATCTCGTTTTTCGCGGGAGACATTTACACATACAGCGAGGTAGTATCTGACAGTAGAATAATATCAAGTTAAATATTTGCCTACATTTAAAATGTTGTAATTGTATTTAAGAAATGCTAAAATTTTAGTACTGCATCAGAGTACTATTATATACTATATTGCCAAAAGTAATCGGACACCCTTCGTATATGCATGTTTGAAAATGACCAACTCGCATATGCAAATGGAGATCAGCAGTACGTATTGGGTAATATCTATCTTCTTCTATACTAATAAAGGGACAAGTGGATGTCGAGAGATCACGTGACCGTAACTCATCCGTGCGGGCCACTCCTCGAAAAAAAATGGCCGACAAATATACAGGAAAATCGGTATATTTTTTTTCTCATGAAAGTACATAAATGTTACATATTTGGAAAGAGCTTCGAAAACTGATAATTTTTTCTGCGTACACTTATTCTGTTAATTCAATAGTTTTAGAGATATTTTCATTCTAAAATCACTCACTGCTGAGAAACCAAATCATCTGGACAGTGGTGCTGCCATCTGTCGGCAGCGACGGGAATGAAAATTGAAAGGAATTAATTCACTTGAATTTAATACATTTGTAGGCTTTTTTTTCTTTTGTGGGGCCCGAAGTACATAAATATGTTACACGGATGGCTTGAGCGTAGCTAGGCGAAGCCCGGCTAGTAGTATATAAACTGGATCACCTAGGAAAACCTTATATTTCCTCGAAATCTGCAATTGCGTGTAACTCTGAACTTGCTTAACTCCAAAGTGGTATATTCATAACGTGCAAGTCTTTAAGAGCAATCTCTGATCTTCTGGGCATTTCGGAAACTGGGAGATGTCATTAAAAGATGCAAGGCTCATGGCCTTACTGGATAAAAACCTTGACCTGTCAGGCTACATAAATTGAGCGATCGAAGTAGTATATAGTAACAGTAGTTTGTTCTAGTATTACAACACTAATTTCAGTTGGCACTCTTTAGCAAATCCCATCTCACCATTCCTGAAATGGATTCTATCGGTAATACTGCTAGGATCTATTTAGTATCCTTGTGTCGTAGCAATGGTATCCGAAACTTCAAATGAAATAGTAATTTAAATGGTTCATTATACTTAATCAAATGATTCATGCTTCAAATAATTTTAACGATTCATACAATGTTATTTTCCAATGTTATTTCAACGTATTTGTTTTCACATCGATTCATCTTCAATTGTAATAAAATTCTAACGAGTAATTAGGAAAAGTTTAAAGCAATATGATGCGTTTTTAAAGAAAAATTCTCTTTCAATACGTTTTCAGTCCAGGGATTTGTTTTCATTTTACATCTCATCGTAAAATTTCACTCTTCTAACCTTAACTTCATTCTTTTCAGACGAAACATATGTTCTGGCTGCTAGTAACCACTTCGGTACTGTATATGTTCTCCAGTTCCGAGGTTATAATGGCTTCGAATTTATTCAAGCGTTCCCCGCACCTGGTGTAACGGAAACCCGTGTATTCATGGTGGATTATCATTTATACTTGGCTATAAACTCTAGGACGGGCCCATCGAAAGTATTGAAGGCATCTGTTAGAGGGGGAACACAAGGTTTGGAGTAAAACAAAGTTGTTAATTTTAAGACCAATTGTATTAAATCCAAATGCAAAAGT
This sequence comes from Dolomedes plantarius, assembly GCA_907164885.2. Classification (NCBI taxonomy): domain Eukaryota; kingdom Metazoa; phylum Arthropoda; class Arachnida; order Araneae; family Dolomedidae; genus Dolomedes; species Dolomedes plantarius. The sequence continues at coordinate 89,386,830 of OU015498.1, forward strand.
TTTATTTGAAAGTTTTTATTTTGTAACCAAATATTGTTACTATTATTAAACATATATTCTTATTTTTTATCAGATTCTTTAAAACGCTTCTTAAATCATATAGTTGCATATCATTTCCCAAATTGTTTTTTTAACTGCTTTATTTGATCTCGCAGAGACAACCTTTGTGCCAATTTTGCCCATAACTTAGCCGTCTCCAACTGCACACTCATAAATGCATGTGTTTGATTTCTGATTTTTTTGGTATCGGGAAATAGCTTCTGCATTTACACGATCGGGCGAATGAGGTCTAAGTTAAATTCTCTTTGGAAACCCAAAGACTGAAATTTTGGCATGACTCCATATGTTGCAAGGTACATTTGTCTTTTGAAATGGCAGACATTTCTTTCTCTGACAGTAAACCCGGTTGCAACTCAAATACTCCGTTGATTGTCATCTACTCTTTTCTAAAATATAGGGATTCTGTTATCACCATAACAGTGTATATCACACGCTACTGATGTCAGTTATAAAAACCTTCATGGTTCTCTTGGTGATGCCATTCTAGAAACAAAAGCGGCCAGGGAATAATGGGGATGATGTCGTTAAGTGCTTTGGATTTTCCCAAAAGGGGGGGGGGGTAATTTAGAACAATGACAAAAGGGACTGACGTCTAGAAATACATTTAAGTCTCTTCACTTCAAACTTTACCAATATATCATTTTAGAATGGATAACTTTCTAGGTGTCCGGTACCAAAGTTTACATTCATTAGAGAAAACTTCCTTTCGAATAGCCTTTGCTAATGACCTTTTTAAGGATATGGTTTTCTATAGAGTGGTGTATATTGTTTGCTAGGACAGATGTACCTATGCTTGCTGAGTCTGACAAAAGTTTCATCGACGTATTGTTTGGCTGAACCATTTAAGCTCGACAACGAACATTTGAATTCTAGACCGTTTTCAAACTCTTTGAAAATAGTGAATTTGCTAAATTTTTGTCGCTGATGTCAGTTTGTTTCACTTAAAAAAGGAAGAGAAATATTCGTACACATTTTCACACAGTCATCCACATGTTAAATCAAAAACCTGTTTACCAAAATAAGGTTGACAGCAACTTTTCAAAATTCAAAATTAGTGAAACACAAAAAACTAGATTTTACAGTATTATTTTGATATTAGACATGTCTGAACAATTAACATTTTAAAAGTTTTAACTTTTAAAATTACTTTAAAAAATGTAAAATCGACTTTATCACATTCTAAGAATGCTCTTTGATTTTTAATTATTGATCTTTGGATAGCTTAATTATAAAATCGGATTTCACCTGTTTTACATGTCATTTTTTCACACAATGCTTCCGAGAGATAGTCTTTAAAATTTTCCTCAGATTATAACGATAACTAGCTTAAGGCTGCTGTGTACTAACCCTATTGGATTCATTCACCTCAATGTTAACCTATGGAGAAAATGTGTTCAAGGATTCCCGACTTGGATTTAAAGATTTTTTTTTTTAAATGTACTCCGTAATAGAGAAAAAAAATTTACACCTCGGGACATTTTTATTTTTTTTCAAAGCAAATTTTATTTTTAAATTTAAATTATTCGAAGGAAAAAATCTTGTATAGTGTTTTAAATGCTCATACATTCCTTTAGTGGACGAAATTTATAAAATGAATCAAGTTGTAAGGTGCAGAAGAGTTCAGGCTATCTGAAAATACCGTTTTTATTGGATTAGCATTTATGAAGCTGTACGATGTGAAGCTGTGTATGTGATGTGTTTTTATTTCCAACCAGTTTGTTTGAAGCCCCAATAAAGTCTGAAGGCGTTTGTGATATTCTCAATCTTTCGGCATAAGTTACTAATTTTAAAACTGAACATTTTCGGTTCCGATATTAATTATTGGAACACTTATTCAGCTTTGAGTATTTAATTATTACGATTTTATTCGAGCTCAGTTACTTTTCATATGTAGGTTATTACCTATCTAATTGAGCAGTTCTTTACAATCTATGATGCAAACACTTGTAAGCAAAAAGTAACTTCTAATAATACTTCTGTACCTCTAATAATTTAAGTGATCTTGTATTTCATTTTGTATCTAATACGTCTACTTACAAATAATAATCCGACCATAATAGGAGGAGATAATTAAGAACATAATATCTCTGCAATAGGCGTTACCAAAAGTAATTGTGCAGCATAATTATTTCTATAATGCATAATTTATGCGCGACTTTTTCTGGGATGCCTAATGTTATTTACGTCGCTTTATGGTTGCTATATATACACGCCAGTTTTGAAAACTGTTGCATGCGAAACAACCAAAAGTTTAGGCGAAAACATCTGTTCTCGCCTCATTTGAAGGGTGCCCTAAAACTTTTATTGCAAATATTTATCGTTCATTTATCGATTTTATTGCGCAAAATTCATTTGTAGGGGAAAACGGGGAAAAATTGTCCGCATTCGAATTTTAAGTGAATGCGGTATATTACATAAGCTTGTTTACAGCTTGTCAGACCCCAGGGGGAAGAGAGTGTGCTCAGGGCACCCTTTTGTGACTTCAGCGCAGGCTGCCATGGGAACACGGGGGCGTTGCTGGGGGCTGAAATGATGATGGTACGGAAAAAAGTACTCCAGGTTGCTCTAGCATCGTTGTGCTAGAAATAGATGGAATGTCCTTCAAACAGTGACGGTAGGGGGAGCAAAGTAATGGTGGATCTTGTTTCCTAACCCATCTCTTAGAAAATGGCGCCTTTTAGAGGTGCTTTCTTCCTCCTCCTCCGACCGATTTCACCATATGAAATTTTGAAAATTTTGCGAATTTTGAATTAGTTTTTTTTTTTGTTTTTGGAGGGGGATATTAATGCTTCAGGCTTGATGATTTTTAAAAAAATTGAACCTCCAATTTCATGTAATATTGTACTATCTGTTTCAGAAGAAATTAGGTGACTTTATAAGTCATTTAGTTCCTCAGCAAGACGGCTTTTAAAGCGGGTAGACATGGAAAGGAAATTTAGCAAACTGATATGAAAAATTCATTAGACCAGTTCCCACAAGTGATTCTACTAAATATTATTCATAATCTTTAATTGTTTTCAGAACAGACCACGGGAGAAAATCCACTTCAACTTGCTGAACCCGTATTCGGTTCACTGAGGATTTTTCTCAAATAATTGGCTGCATATCCGAATTGAGGAAAATCTATTTTATTCTCTGAAATTCTGCTCACTTTCTCATAAGAACGCTGACCACAGCGTTCGGTTACAGTGCCTGCGCTGTAGCACAGGCAAGGCACTTTTTCATGATATTGATACGAAGTGCAGTTTTACACAAAGCATAAGCTATTCTGCGGCTGGCTGACGCTAATTCTTTGGAAACTTTATCATTGGTGTAATTTTTTTTCCTTCTCGGATACATTCTAAGGTCTGATCTGAGTTTCCTTCATCTTGACCACAATACTGTACAAATATAAAATACCAATTTTGATACAATCACTTCCCTTTACTTGCCTTATTTAAACGGAAGCTGGCTTTTGTCTTACTCATTGCTTTCAGGTTCGTACAGAGCTTATACGCGAAAGCGGAGGGAGCCGGAAGTTTGTCGAATTGCTCATTGCTACAATAATCTGGCATACTCCCATAATAGGGTAAAAGATGGTCCTGGCCAAAAGACTTGGTGGTCTTTAGTGCCATTTTTCTGGAGTTGGTATAGGTGTTTATAGCAGTTCGAAATCAGTTTTTAACGGTAGGACCAGTTCTATTAAACCCACTTGTGGCGAAAGATGACTGCTGTATTCCATAGTTAACAGAACAACCAGAAACACAGTGAAGACTTCATTATAGTACTTAGGACGGGTATAATGCCCCCCCCCCCAAAAAAAAAAAAATCCCCGTCAATTCTGTATGAAAGTCCTCACTGTCTAGGGAAATTTCATTTTTGCAAGTCGGTGATCATTTTAATGATTCTAATACGGATAATTTTTCAAACAAGTAACAAATGTATGAAAAATCATCAGTAACCAACTGCAAAGGTCAGTTTTCAAACTCGTTGTTGTGTGTTCTTCTGGTGCTGACCAGCGAGCCAGAAGGTCCAGAATCGGAATCCAGAATTTGGATCTTCTGGTTTGGATTCCAGAAGATCCAAATTGCTGTCACTTCGCAGAACATACATAATCTCTGAATTTCAAATGAAACAAAATTATGACCACTCTTTGACCACTTGTTCAGAATGAAATCTGAAATTGTTTTGCATTACAGAGAATATTTTTTGCACATATTTTATGGCCTAAAAGTTTAAAAGGTGATTGCGGTGATGTCGATATCTGTTTCGTAAAAATTTTATGAATTTTTATTAGTCTGAAACATCTGCAAATTTTATCTTTTTTTTCCTTAATATAAAAACTTTTTCTCTGTGAATTAATTTCTAAATTCGAGCTCGTTTCTTTCCTATATCATCCAGGACAAATTCTTCAAATGAGTTGTGAATGCTGGCGTCTGGCCAACACATAGATTTTAGACATCCATCCCATCTCCTCAGCAGTATAATTACTGCCAATCTTTAATCTTAAATATTCGTATTATCTCCTTTGAATAATCCCTCTAGTTATGTCTACAAGACTACTGCACTTTATTCTAGTAACCGATAGTGCATAAACTTCGATAAATCCTTTTACGAAATTTTTCGTTCCCCCTTCATATATGTTAAATCAACTGGATTATATTTAGAGAGAGGGATTTTTAACTACACTGTCGTAAAGAAAATGCATAAATTTATTCAATAGTAAGGTTCTCATAGAGTGCTAAATTTCCAAATTTCTAATGGTAGAATGAAATAATTTTTTGTTAAAGTGTTCTAGACAGATTTCTGAAATAACTACGTAATCTTTAGTCTAAATTTTTATAACAATCGTCTGAGATATATATATAGACTATATCTGAATACCCGTACTTCGCTACGGAGTACATTCAAATTAAATACAATGATCAATGTATGCAAGTAATGTAAAATATATATATATATATATATATATATATATATATATATATATATATATATATATATAAAGTACAACGGTCAATGTATGAAATTAATGTAAAAAACATAAATATATTTATAAAAAAACCGTAACGGATATTTTTATCGACAAAATAATGTAGAAGAAAATATTCAAATTAAATACAACGGTCAATGTATGCAATTAATGTCTGTTTATTATCCATAAAATATACTAATTTGAATTAAATTCTTAAACTTCCTTCTCAATTAGTCTAGTGGTTAAATTTTATCTTTTACCGAATTTTAATATTTCTTTTGTCAATTTATTTCGTTATTCACGTGACATACTCGTAAAATTAAAGTATCACAAAAAGAATAGAAACCACGTGATTAGCATTTAATAAATTAAATTCTAAAAATTTTTAAAAATTCATCAAAAATCAGAAAAGAGAGGTAAAGATTCGAAAAGGATTTCATTTTAAAGGAATTTTTTATCTTTCTCATGATATAAATTTTATAACCCTCAGATTATTATTTTAAATGCAAACTTTAAAAAAGTTGCAAAAACAGCTTAAAAATTTTAATTTTTTAAAAAATCTAAAGAATTTTTCAAAAATCTTAGTGCACCTCTACACTGTAAGAAGAATACCCATGCAAAATGTTAGCCTTTTAGGTCCAGCAGTTTGGTCTGTGCATCATCTGCCAGTCAGTCACGGAACTGTTTTATATCTATAGATGGATAGAAAAATATTGATTGAATATAATATTCAAATAATTATTGAATAATTATTGAATGATCTATATAATATTCAAATAATTGAATATTATATAGATATAAATAATATATAGATAATATAAATATATCCATATAGATAATAGATATAATTAATAGATTGAATATGTAATATATAAATTTATATATATTCAAAATAAGTATTATTTTGAATCCGCTCCCCCCACTTTTATTGAGAACACCTTTAAATTTAACCTGCATCCCTTATCCTCCTTTTATTTGTTTAAACATTTAAAGTATTATAACTGTCCCTCGTTAATTCTTTCACGAAAAAAAAATATCTTTTAATAGTTATTTCTAACTAGGCGACGGGTGGATATCTCATATTTTCGGAAACGCTCGCCTCAACGAGCTAATAAAATTATAATCATTTCCCATGCTGAGCTCTCCCCTGATCTCTCGCAATGTGTAATCTTTGGACTAAATTTGGCTGTAAAGAATTATTGTTATAAATAATTCTTGCTTACTGGCATTCAGTTAGAGCAGTCATGTAGTTAATAGATTGTTGATTGTGCAGGGAGGTTGCTTTGAGAATAACATCCTTAAAACACAAAGAAAATTGCTTAGTTGTGCTTTGAGGGGTTTTTTCCCTGAGGAATTTTGTAGTGTTGCTTAAAATTTCCTTATATATTTATGTAAATACTGAAAATAACTCAGCCGAGAAATCTATCATATGATTTTCATAACTCGTAATTAGGCATGAATACCATTTTTGGTTGTTTGTTTTTTTTTCAAAGATCCAGAGCATACCTTAATTTAGAAGAAAAAAAATACGCATAAGATTAAAATTTCTCTATTTTTACTTTGTCTAAATATATTATATAGGGACCAAGGCAGCCTAGAGGTAGCGCGTTGGACATCAGGTGGAAGTACCTCGGTTCAAATCCCAACGAGTTCGATTAAAGGCATTCGTATCTAGGTCTGATATAGCCGTGTTAAATCAGTAGACCAGAGAGTCCTTCCATGTGGTCAGAGGGAGAGTAAAGATACGTGCCCTCTAGATGTCGTCCCTGGACTGCTTGGTTCAAATTGAGGTTGCACTTCTGGGGTGGTGTTGGATCTCCCCCATTGAACGAATCTCGGAAATATTTAGTGCGATTGTCTTTGAACAAGTGCCACCGCATTAGCAACAACGTCTAAATATTCAACAAGTATAATCATTCGTAACAAATTATTGCATAAGAGGTGTCAATATATGGCTATAGATTTCTCATTTATAACATAGATAAATGTGCATTTTCATGCCACTTTCTTTGAAAATTTTGAGGGTGAAGCCATGCAGAATGGAACCCGCGCTTTAAAAGTTTCTCAGAATCGTCTTTTACTACATAGGGTGAAAAGTCCCGGGACTAGCAATGAAAAAAACATTTTTTTTTTCGTCAAAAATCGATTTTATTCTTCAACATAATTTCCTTCAAGAGCGATACACTTATTCCAACGGTCCTCTAACATTTGAATGCCTTTCATATTGTACGATTTGTCAAGGGCTTCAAAATGTGCATCATTTTAACATTTGATGAAAATCTCTTCCCTTAAAGCCATCTCTTCAAGTTAGGAAACAAATAATAGTCACTAGAGGTGATGGTGGAGCAATTCGTATTTTAATTCGTTCAATTTTACTATCGCTTTCATTGATGTGTGAACCAGTGCATTGTTTTGGTGAAACAGCACTTTTTTTCTCGCCATGTGCGGCCTTTTTGTCATGATTTCGTCCTTCAAGCGGTTCAATAATACTACATATTACCATGTTTTTATTAACTCGCTTTCTTGTTTGTGTGTGTGTTTGTCCAGTACAAATCTTGCAATCGATTTTTAACTAACTTCCCGACTAGCTAGACATTTGAAACTTTTAGAATAGCTCAGAACACGATGGCAATGCATTATTTTAATACTTTTAGCCATCTTTAAGCAGAAATTGAATTCATTTTCAGTTAATTTTGTTTTGTAGACTCGTGCAGCCATCTATCGACCGGGACGGGAACGAAAAGGTAAACGCAAGTTAACTTCCAATTAACTTCATTTTCTTTCAAGTTGATGGGATAATTCATCAAAAAAATTTAAAGTATTTATTAATACATAGAATTGTCAAGTTTATGATTCAACAGAAAATTTAAAAACCTGGTATTTAAAAAGTTCTTTTTAACTTGCAATTATACTCTCCTGTGATTGTTTTTCCTTTCTCAAGATAGCCGATGAATTTTATACCACGTGCATCCCAAAAAATTCTAGCTAAGACCTTTCCAGCCGATTGTTCAGTCTTTGGTCCCTTTGGGCGGCTTTCGCCAGCTTCCAACCACTCTGCAGACAGCCTTTTTGACTCAGGTGTGTAGCAATGGATCCACGTTTCACCCATTGTTACGAATCGGCGAAAAAACTCGTTTGAATTACGCTTTAATAGCTTCAAAGCGCGCTCTAAATTATCGACACGTTGCTGTTTTCGGTCGATTGTTAGAAAACGCGGCACCCATCTCATCAAAGCTCGCACAAAGCTTTTTCATATTTAAATGTTCATGCAAATTATGCCTCACCCGTTCTGTTGATATCTCTATGATGTCAGCTATCTCCCTTACTTTCACTTTGCAGTCATCCAAACAATACGTTGGACTTTTTTTATGTTCTCTGGAGTTGTTACCTCAATTAGACGTCCAGAACGTGTGGCATCATGAGTGTTCGTATGACCACTTTTAAAGTGACTAAACCATCGACAAATGGTCGTTTTCGACGGAGCAGATGTGCTTTAATGCTTTTAGAGTCATTTTTGGGTTTGGACGGTATTTTTTTCCATCAAAAAGCAATGTTTAATTAAGACGCGAAATTCTTTTTGATCCATTGTTTACAGAAAATCAAAAACAGCGTCACTTACACGACCGCAACTCATAAATAAATGGCCGACATGTCATGAAACTTTGATAGCAGTATTTTGAAGGTTAGTACTAACAGAATATCATATGGATATTTCATTGCGGATGCCATCTAGTGGTGAGTCCCGGGACTTTTCACCCCACGTACTAGAAATGGTTTCCCAGCCCTGGCTGCAGTTCATTGAAAAAAGTTCGGCATTGTAAGAAACAGCTACATACGATTAAAAAAAATAAGATTGTTATCCTAAAAAAAAATGAAATTTTCGAACTGTTAATTTCTCACGTCTCACTTTCACGGGTATGTTTGGTAATTCTGCTTTTTGTCATGGTAATTCTAAAAATGTGAAAGGAAGAACTATCACTTATTGATAAACTGAGTTCTGGCTGAAGATTAGGAGTTATGTAGGTTGATATTGCTCGCAGAAAAAAAAAGTTTAGACTTGCTACACTAAAACGCGCAATTCTTTTAAAGTAGATTTAACAGAGGAAAATATCTCAATTTAGCTACGACGTAAAGAAATGAAAAGCCTATTAGGGATCACTGAATAAAGTTTTAATTAGATTTCTTAGTTGCCCGACTTAGGCAAAATAGAGCTCAATAAATCTTATGAAGTATTTTCATTAATCATTCTCTTTATCCATGCTTTAATAATCCCATATGAATAAATATTGCATTATAATAGGAATTACATATCATAAAATTACATCAATGAGTAAATATGTAATTAAGAATTTATGAAACATGATACAAGTCCCTTTCGGGCATGATATGTGTTCCTGCTTTATCCTGAAGCTTTCCCGCTAATCAAAAACCCTCTGCGGAACATATTTCCCAGGGTTTTACTGTAGCATTAATTTTCATTTTATATCAAAACTGTATCATAAAGTGAACATGCAGAATCATGCGCGGTGAGTTGTTGCTGTTGCCCCAAGTTCTATCTTCTATATGATGTATTAGAACCCAGTCAAACCACGTCCGTAATTACTTGTTGCTTCAATTTCTCTATAAGCTCATTCTGTTTCGCATGACTTCCCACGCTCCACGAATCTTTGTGAAAGTCAATTATTGCAGTTCCGAAAGAATGTCAGCAGGGGGCTGAGGCATTCCTCAGAGAGGAGGTAATGAATGTGGCTCGGCGCCTAAGGTCTCTTATTAGCTGTATGTAATTCTTGGCGAATCACTGGGGAAATTGGCATAATTTGTATCCCTTGTTGCTCTCGCGTCAGTTTTAAAGCTTAAACAAGGAAGATGAGGGCGAAATTATTCGCGAACTGAGTTTGAAGCTTTCAACGTTTGATCCTCTAAGCCAGCGGTGCGTAAAGGGTAGGTCGCGACCTCCTGGGGGAGGGGGGGGGGTGTCATGAAAAATTGGAGGGGTCACGGATAGATTGAAGCAAATTTGTCAGATTGAATCATTTATTTTTTAAAAATGCCTTAAATTTTGTAAAATTACATATTTTTAACTTTTATATGTTAATGATATGACATTGTTAAATAAGGAATCAGTTTTACCCAAAACAAGTGCTGATTGTAAGCAAGACATTTTTTAATTGTTAGTGTGTAAAATATACTATATACTCAAAATGTAGAGTTTCCTTTTTTTCTAATTTTTTTTAACATTTCATTTTTTTAATTGTGTTACGAAAAAAATTTTCATTGGGAGTCGAGGTTTTCTTTTTATTTAACCCTTCAGCGGGCGCGCCAATTTTTGGAACACCAGCAGGCGCGCGTGGCACAAAGTGCAACGTCTCTTTTAACCTTGATTATTCCTTTTATAATAAACTTTTTTTCAAATTGAAAATAATAATTCTGCGTTTTATGACAAGATATAAAATGTTTATAATATTGAGATATTTATAATTTAAGAACGCAGATACAATCGCCTTATTTCAAAACTGTCCGGTTTTTTGGATCTAAGGACAACTTGCGAATGGATTTCTATTATGTCCAAAAACCTAAAAAATAACGAGATTGTCCATCTTTGGGATATGAGGGATACCGTGTAATAGCTGCACATTTAATCGAGTACATCAACTCCTGCTTTTATCGTATTGTAATCTAGTATAATCGTTGGTTTATCACGGTTAAATCACGACTTACCAAAGAATGGAAAGGAATAGAAGGGTCAGAAAATCAGACCTACATTAGAAAGGGTGTAGCTATAAATAAAAACTGCTTAGAACATTCAAACCTTATATGTAAAAACAAACCATTCAAAATTACGAAAATGTTGCACTCTGTACACGGGCGCGCCCGCTGGGGTGTTAAAGAAAGTGGGTCGATGTCAAAATTTTTGTGCACCACTGCTCTATGCAGTACGCGATTAGCAGTCGAGAAAATTATATGTTTATAAGAAACCACGCCTGTTTTTGTGGGAAAATATGTGGTATACTTTATTAATTTTGTTTATTCGTTTGCATATGTACTTTTTGTTATTTAGTATGTAAATATGTTACTTTGAACAACATATTTTTAAGATTGGAGTTACTACAAAATAAATTTTGCTAAGAAATCGAATGTGACTTTTTATTTCTACAACTATTTACATAAAGAAAAGTTTTGCAGTCACATAGGCATTCGAAATGAGGCTTTATTCCCGCTAATAGGGGTCTGGGGTTGCCTTAATTTGTTGGCAGATCCGTATTGTCTGTCCAGCGCCCAGATCCATAAAAATGCTCTACTGCGTATACAAGAATTACTGCAGTAACTAGTGTTCAGTTCATTCATAGTTGATGCCTTTGGGTCTGTTCACATAGGAGTCCGGTCCGTTGCGTTGCGTTAAGGAAAAGATGACGTTGAGACGAAAATAAACCAATCATATGCCTCCAAACGATTAGCTATGAAATTTTTAACGCCTGTGATTGGTTTATTTTCGTCTCAACGTCATCTTTTCCTTAACGCAACGCAACGCAACGGACTTCTATGTGAACAGGCCCTTACTGGTGGCAAACTTATTGTTTTGTAAATTATTCCCTCAAATATATCAACCTACTAGGGCTTAAATTTCTCTATCATCTCAACTTCAGTTCTCACATCTTTTGTAAAATCTATAATTCCAAAGAATATAGACGTAGACATCGCAATGTAAACTACGTTGTGGGAGCAAGGATGTGATAAATTTGAATTTATCGAGTATTTTAAATTTTTCCCGAATCCAAAATTTTTAACCCTAAAAATGAATTTTTTTATAATAAAAACGACAAAAATGAAAGTAAAAGCTTTTTAACAAATAATAAAATCTTATGTAAGATTTTTATGCCTAGTATTAAGCCTATTAAGAATTACTGTATTCTACTTAATTAGCAAATCTGCTCGAAACGAGAACTATTTGGTTTGGACGAAAAAAGAAAAGTTTACTGTTCAGTTTTATACAAAGCTTGCGACAACCATCTTCACTTTATTATTAATCTTCGAATATTAAGATGTGGTGGTAAAAATTAAACTGACTCGGCCTAAGAAGTTTAGTCATGTGGAATATTTTCTAGAAAAATTCAACCCCGTTACTTAGGTCTGCAGACTTCACTATATAAATAACATCTGTGTGGTTTCCAAAGAGCTGATCCAGAACTAACAAACATCCATTAATGCTTAATCTTTAGCTAATATTACCCAGAGCTATATTTGCTGCAAGCAACCAATCCAATGTTAGCAGGAAGAAGTGTGTGGGGGGAAGGGGAGTCTTTAGGGAGAAACCAAAGGAAACTTGAAGTGGTTGTATATAAGCCAAGGTTGAAGATATAGGATTAGTAGTTGCGCAAGAAAAATAGACATACACTGCGGTTGATATATGCCTTGTAATTCTGTTTAATGCAACTTTACAGACGCCAGGACAGTACGATTGTAAACGTAGAATCGTTATATCGCAGGAAAATGAGCGGCGCATTTTGAAAGCTCATAACTATATCTACCCTAAACAATAGTTGCAGTGCTCCTAATTTTAGATAGCAAAGGATTTGTATTCCATATCCCTCTTTATCGACATACACATACCACGAGCCACATTTGAATCGGCAGTTTGAAAAAGGGAACAAGCACCAAAAAATTGAAACTCGTTTTTTTTTTTTTCTTTTGCGCCATACTGTTATTTACATGTAGACGCTCCTTGTAAGCTGTAAAAGACACTGGAATAGCGGGTGAACGTAAAGAATCTTACTTTAAAGTTTAGTGAAGAAAAAATAATAAATAAGACAGTTTTTTTAAAGTTTTTTTTAAATTTCCCACAAAACAGTTTTTGGATTCGTTCCCTTCTTCAGACTGCCTATTCATGTATTGCACTGACTGAAAGAGGTGAAAAACATTTAATGTGTGCTTCGGCATCTGCAGTCGCTTTAAAACTTATTTAGCTTCTATCGTTGAAATAAAACGCATTAAACGGAAATATGCTTTTTGAATAACAAGCGTTGTGTTATAAGAGCAAATTAAGTTTTAAGTAAAAAAAAATGTTCACTTCACTTGCGATAAATTTCGATTAAATCAGGAGGGGTAATATTTCGAAAAGCAGGTACGCAAAATTCTATAAGTTAAACTGGAATTAGCTATTGTTAAACAGATTGTAAGATGATGATGTACAACTTTCGTAAACAACACTAACTATGCCTGGTAAGATACTTAGTGCTTAGCCTCACGAGCTTACACGGAGTAAGCTGTGGTTCGAATTCTGATTAAGGCATGCACGTTCTTGTGTTTACTGTCCCTTCATTGAGAGTGATGTTGGCTCGCTTATAGAGTACTCCCAAGAATAAAGAAACGGCTTATCACATTTCTATGTCTATCCTGAAGAGGTTTTCGGGTAAATACTGTTTGCTCAACGTTTTTCTTGCAATAGTAAAGTAGATCAGCCCACTAGATGTCGCCCTGTGGGTTGTTCGATATAAATTGCGATGGCAGCCTATTTACCAGTAGGGATTCAATCACAGAAATACTCAGTTGTTATCTCGGGTTCTGTCTGGTGCATTGGAAATATGATCTAAAAAGCACGTGACTCGTACTGCCGTCTTTTAATTTTTTATAGTATGTTACGTAATGATGAATTTTTTTTAAAGAAATTAAGGCTAAATAATTTCAAGATAAAAAGAACTTTTTATATACCATGTTTGTAAATTTTCTGTTGAATCATATAAACTTGACAATTCTATGTATTAATAAATACTTTTTTCAAATTTTTTTTGATGAATTATCCCATCAACTTGAAATAAAATGAAGTGGATTGGAAGTTAACTTTCATATAACTTTTTGTTCCCGTTCCGGCCAATAGATGGCTGCACCAGTCTACAAAACAAAATTAACTGAAAATAACTGAAAATTAATTTAATTCCGCTTAAAGATGGCTAAAAGTATTTTAAAAATGTATTGTCATCGTGTTCTGAGCTATTCTAAAAGTTCCAAATGTCTATCTAGTCGGGAAGTTAGTTAAAAATCGATTGCAAGATTTGTACTTGACAAACACACAAACAAGAAAGCAAGTTAATAAAATCATGGTTAAAAAATTAGATAAATTATTGGGAATATTTGATTTGCTTGTTGTTTACCGAAAACTGAGTTAGCTCTGTATTTTAAAATTAAAATATCTCAACAAATCTAGCAGCGTATAATTTGTTCTTAGGTAGATACATTGTTGGTAGCTTCTATAATTCCAAACGACATGCAACGTACATGTTTAAGATTTTGAGTGACGTTGAAGTGGAAAAATTATAAAAGTTTATCTTTCAATAAATATTGAAAACAAAACAGAAAATATATTGTTATTGCATATGGCAATGTGACAGTAACATGAGTTTGTAAAATGCAAGAATTGAAGTCAACGCTTGATTGTTTATATTTTAGATTGTTTTGATTTAATAATTTTTATTTAATTGTATTTAAACATGCCTTCAAAATAAGTACAGTTACATCAAAAAATGAATATAAAGGGATTTAACGTTTTAACTCACTAGAACGCAAAATAAGAACCATGAGCTTGTTTCTTTGCAACGAGAGAAATACACCACAGTAAATAAAATGGAAATAACGTAATGTTCCTTAGGCGGCCCGGTACCATTTGATCCACGGACCGGTGCCGGTCCGCGGCCCGGGGGTTGGGGACCACTGTGTTATACGATACACTACTAACAGCATAAAATAACTGAATCGTGATTAGTTTTGTTTGAAGTTGAAAATTTTCAATAACTATGAGAACTTTTATTCGTTATATTATACAGTAAATGCCACGAAAGACTTTCTCATTAAGGTAATACATTTCACCTCTTGAAATTTAAATAAAATCATGGAAAACTTCAAACACATGACAATATAAAACTGCTAGTCTAAGAATCTAACCATGAGGCAAACAGCAGGACTTGGGAGGGTCCTGCTGACACCTCAGAAGCCTTTCTTTTGAGAGGGAAAGAAAAGTCTGCGCTAAGTGCCATGTCCGGTAGACCTCTCGGGGCACATTTTGCAGTGTATGGGCCTTACCAGAGAAGATCTCATGACAAACCTCTTCTTGTACTTGATTTTGCCCGAATTAACAACCTCATGGATCTCATCTGAATTTATATTCGGATGCCAGATGATTAGCAATAACAACAACATATGAATTACACAAACTATCATTAGAGAATACACATCTCAAAAAAGACTTAACCCTTCAGTGGGCTCGCCAATTTTTGGAACACCAGCAGGCGCGCGTTGCATAAAGTGCAACGTCTCTTTCAACCTTGATTATTCCTTTTGTAATAAACTTTTCTTTTTTCAAATTGAAAATAATAATTCTGCGTTTTATGACAAGATATAAAATGTTTATAATATTGAGATATATTTATAATTGAAGGCCAAAGAATGCAGATACAATAGCCTTATTTCAAAACTGCCTGATTTAATGCATTTAAGGACAACTATCGAATCGATTCCTATTATGTCCAAAAACCTAAAAAACAATGAGATTGTCCATCTTCGTGATATGCGGAATACCGTGTAATAGCTGCACATTTGATCTACTACAAAAACTCATAATTTTGTCGTATTGCAATCCAGTAGAATCGCTAGTTTACTACGGTTAAATCACGACTAACAATGAATGGAAAGTAATACAAAGGTCAGAAAATCCGACCTGTAGCTATAAACAGAGACTGCTTATAACATTCAAACTTTACTTGTAAAAACAAACCATTCAAAATTACGAAAATGTTGCACTTTATACATGGACGCGCCCGCTGAAGGCTTAAATGCAATGACACTAATTGTTAAAAAGACAAAATTGCTAGATACTTGCATATCATGGCAAAAGTAATAAGAGACTTGTAAACAGTATATTCAAGGGAGAAGAGACGGGAACTTAAAACCTTTCTGTGAACGATTAGGAAAATATAATGAATCTAGAGTTCTATGCGAAGCGAATAGAGATTTTATTGTAGTTATGGAGACCAAAGGTATATGGTAAAGATCTATATGAATGAAAGCGACGCATAATTACGTATTAAAAATAAAATTTACTATTGCAGTTTTCTAGGGCTGAAAGGAAAAAACAAATCAGTACCACAATATTTCATATTTTTATAACCTTGCTTGCACGAGGACATACATAACAACTGAGGTTTCATATGTCATTCTTTATTTAATCTAATTTGAAGCCTGTTCCATCTCACTCTACAAATAATAAATTATTTAACTAAAGTTGCTTTAAAGCTGAACATAACTTCGTATCAAGCCTTTTGTCAGTCATATAGAACAAAAATCACGAAACTCAAAATAACTCGCCATATAGTTTATTTCTTGTCCGTGAACAATTGTCCCATTAAATTCTACAAAAGCATAATGCTAATCTTATCAAATTAATTTAGAGACATATATATATATATATATATATATATATATATATATATATATATATATATATATATATATATATATATATATATATTCCATTCCATGTTGCGAGAACGGGACCCAATCTGGTACTGACATGTTCCACTTAAAGCAAAGACGAGTTTAACAAAGCAGGAGAAAATACATCATGATAGGCATAATAATAATAATTCATCGCTTAAATTATCCGTTAAGAATATGCAATGAAAAAAAATTCATAAAGCGATGAATTATTATTATGCCTATCATGATGTATTTTCTCCTGCTTTGTTAAACTCCTCTTTGTTTTAAGAGGAACATGTCAGTATCAGATTCGATCCCGTTCTCGCAACATGGAAGGAATATTATATATAAATATATATATATATATATATATATATATATATATATACACACACACACACACACATGAAATAAATACGTATACAAAATAGTAAAAATAAATAACTCTCCCTTTAGACTTTTCACGCTTAGTCTCGCTATAACCTAACTCGAAACGATCCGTCTTGCTAAGACAATGCCACATCCGCTGAAAGGCGTGTTTGACAGAAATAAAGGCACAATTTGTTGTGACGTGTGTGCATTTCGGTAGAAAATGATGTATTATGGATAGGATACATATAGAAAGCAGCTGCTATTTCTGCGTTGACTTTCTCGCCAGGTTGACAGTGAACGAAAAACAGTAAGAACAGATGCATGTTATTTATTTAGGATCAATGTATCAATATCTGTGGGGAAAAAAAAAACAACGTAGGAGTTTCTGCTTGTTAGGACTTTTGCTTATGAGACTTGTGGATAATAAATATATAGAACCCGTCTCATTTCCATCTTTATAGTAATATCTGTAAGGCTAGGCGCCCACTGGCTATTATTTCAAAGCAACTTTTTAATCACGAAAATGAAACACATTGATTCCTTCGGTAATGCGCCCACTGGCGATTTTTCAGTTGCGGCAACTAAAAAATGCCAACATGTTCGATTCTTTGGGTGATTAAACTGTTGCCGAGGAAAATAGATCACGTTGGTTTAGATAGGACTGCGCCCACTGGTGATTATTTAGTTGCTCGCAATAGATCTGATCATAGGCATAGCGTGCTTCTAACTTTTTTTGGGGGCTGCACGAATTGAATTCAGTTAGGCATTGTCTTTCGTGCATTGACTGCCAGACTGTCCTTAAAATATGAAATATGATATTTTAAAAATTGAATAACAATAGAATTGATGTTTGAGTAGTATTCAAAAGTTATACAATGAGAAAAATAAATATAATATAAATAAAATGAGAAAAAAATATAGCATCGAATTTTTGTTATGGATCATATCATTGTTAAAAACTATATTAAGGCTAAAGACATAATCGGAATCTTTAGTTTCATAGTTTGAAAAAGCGGAAAAAAAAACTTTCTTAAAAGTTTTCTACAATTTTCCGATTTTAGCTGAACTTCTATTAACGTTTTACTTTATTTCAAGTTAAGTTGGGGGACACGTTGAGGAGAAATGAAATAATTTGTAAAATAATCTCTTATCGCAAAACCTTGATTGTTGCTTCTTACTCCAACTGTAGAGATTCTTTCCAATGAACAGTCAAAGAGAGTTTTTTTTCAAAACGTATTCCATCATGTTTTCTAAAACCCGTATCACACTGAAGAATTTGGTGAAACTTTAAGCTTTTCGTCAAGCATTTCTCCTCGCGGAGTGTCTGTGAAGGGTTGCTGGAGTTTGACAAACGGATTCGCAAACCGAAGCGGACGGGTTACCGTACCAATCCTGTTATCGACCATTAGGCTTTAGGCATAGCATACAAATTTCTTAGCGCATGTATTACGAATCGATTGCTCACTCGGACATAACCTATTCAAATCATGGCTCCATCCAATTTTATGAGCATATCATCTAAAAAAACGATATGTGCTAAAATAATTTGCCTTACAGCAGCATTAATTGCAAGAAGAAAAAAATCTGAAAGAAAAATTTGGACAAGGGAATGGTTAAAAAAAAGAAATAAACTAGGATGTTATGAGAATTTGATGAGGGAACTGGCACTTCAGGTAAGATATTTTCTTTCAAATTTTGCTAGAATTAATAAATTATTATAGAAATAATATTTATAGAATTATTATGCAGAATATTTGACCCTTCTTTAAGTCCCCTAAAAGAGGATTATTTCTTTTTCCCCCAAACTGTTTGGTTTTAGTGAAATGTTTGAAAAGGTTGCTGTAATATCTTGCTCATAGAAATTTTCTATACATGAAATACAATTATGAAAAATTAAACATATCTTATTTTTTAATACTAGGATACTGAAGGCTATAGAAGGTGGATTAGGATGGATACAGCATCTTTTGAGTATTTGCTTGAAAAAGTATTACCTTTGATACAAAAAAGAAATACACAAATGAGACACAGTATTCCTCCTGGTGAACGTTTGGCACTCACTCTCAGATATTTAGCTACAGGTAAAGATATAGACTTTTTATAAACATTGCTTTTTTTTTTAATCTTAATATTGATATTAAAGACTAGTACAAGATTATCATTATCATGATTTAATGAATATGATGGGCAGGACTGTAGAATATAAACACAGTCGCATACAATAAAGTATAAGTAGGATTAATTATTTTAGGTAGTATAAATATGGTCGATACTAACATACACATGTACTTTTACATATTCTAGTGTATTTCGGTTTTAATACTTTGATTTATATAATATATATTATGGCAATCTATTTTAATCAAATTTGTTGCTGATCGATAATTACCCCAGAAGTGACCAAGTTGGTCACACAAAATCTATAATCATGAAATTGGCAAATGTATTTGCATTAAAATAAACATTTTATTATGTGGGTGCTTACTGTGCAAAAATTGAAAATATTATATTTGATAGTTAATTAATATAATATAGTAGACTCTCTTTAATTCGCAAGCACCTATAATCCACACATCATAACAGATGTAAACATTGAAATTTGATGTTAAGTTTCAATGCCAATCATTGACAATTCAATAGCTAGCATGTAAAAATATATATTGTGACATTTTTTTAAAAATCATTAATTGTATATTTGAATAAATTCAAATAAAATCATTGTACAATATTTATTATAATATTTCTGTTATTTTAATTTGTCATTAATTGTAAAAAAAAACTGTTGATTGGTTTTACTTACAATTTTCAAAACATAAACAATAGAATGACCTATAATCCACACTAGCATTGGTCCCAAGCTGTGTCGATTACAGAGAGCCTACTGTAATTAGATGTTAGATTTGGCATGTTAGGCACATTAGAAACTGATGTTTTATTGTTTATGTTTTCTGTACTATTCTGTTTTGAACAAAATTACTATGACAGATCTTTAGATGAAAAAATACACCTATGGATCATTAAAAGAGAATTGCTAAAATGTTTTTCTTTTAAGCATTACCTGTGTCTGATTCTTTACTGACAGTATTTATCTTTATTTTTCAGGTGAAACGTGGCAATCATTAAGTTTTCACTTTCGCATTGCTCAAAACACCATTTCTGGAATCTTGCCACTAGTATGCAAGGCAATTTTTACAGTTTTAAAAGATGATTATCTAAATTGCCCCAGTAATGAAACTGAATGGAAAGCATTAGCTGCTGACTTCAATAGAATGTGGAACCTGTTCCATGGCAAGAGCAAATGTGCAATTTACATTGAATTTAATTTTTAATAAATGTACCTTGTTCAAAGTTAAGATTGAAAATTTTTTTGTTCTGTATAACTTGTAAATAATAACTACACTGGTTTCAATTATGAAAACAGCATACGAAAACTTAGTCTCAAAAGAGGGGTTAGAACGACCATTATTATTTTATGTTAGAACATAACTTTGCCAAGTACCAAAATAATTTGATTTCTTTTTTCTGTACCCATATAAATTGGGTTACCCATATGGATCTGATCTTTTGTGGTACAAATGGAAAGATTAGTTTCTAGCAACATTCTTAGCACAAAAAAGTGTGAAATAAAAAAAAATTCAGATAAATTACATTCAGATTTTAGTACAGCTCATATTCAAAATATTAGAATAATTACATTACATAAAATACTAACACAATATTAAAAAAATGGACATCTACGAAAAGGTTAACTCTCAGATATATCAATAAATTTTGGAATAGTATCATAAATAAATAAATGGAAAATAATTTCTTATTACTTTTTCTCAGTTATTATAATTTTTTGAATCTGAGCTGTATGCTACTGCTATATATTTTTCAAATGCCAAAATACCTATAAATACCAGTTATATGCAACATACCAGCTATTTGTAAAATTAAATTATGGTCAATGAAATCAATGAAATGAAACATGAAGTAAAAAATTTATTTAAAAAATTATTTATTATTATTAAAAAATTATTTATTATTCAAGTCTGCCATGCAATATTTATTGATAACACCTTGGATTTCAACTCTTGCCTTTTCTTTTAAGTTTACATCTTTTAAACTTTTAAATGTACATCTCAGATAATTAAAAAAGGCATCATCGACATTGTCTTTATCCTCATTTATAGATGCCATTAATTTCTGGACTTGCTCCAACGTGCTGGATATTTGCTTATCCACACTTTCCCCCCTTTTTTTTAGGGGGAATTAATGAAGTTTCCATCACTTTCCTTTTATTGGTCTGGGGGCTATTCATTACTGCATTTTCATTGACTGCAGTAACCGATTCTTGGGTAAATTCCCCAAATTCACTCTCTGTATCCTGTAAAAAATAGACATTAAAATGGAATATTGAAATGTAATAATAAATTAAAAAATGAGAGCTGTGATCAGGGTTCCAAAATATCGAAAATATCCGATATTTTGATATATATCCAATATTTTCAAAATTGTCAACTTATTGCTGATGATAAATATTTACAGATTTAATACAACTTAAACACCAATACATATTACACATTATATATAAACTAATATAAAACATTATTCTAATATAAAATAGTACTTAATTTTATATATATAATTATAAATAAATTTTTTTTTCTTTTTTTAAAGCACTTGTAACAAAATTTTAAGTTAAACATTTTTCTCTTTCAAAACACAAATTATAAAACTCTCAAATTTTAAGAATGTTTTATTTCTTTAACAAAACTTTAACACAAAATGAAATTTATTTATTTTTGTTCAAAAATTTAAACAAAAATGTAAGTGTTATTATTGTTGTTATTCAGTTGCATGTAAACTGAATGTTTACTATCATAAGTGATCCATAAGTTCGTAAATTTAGCATACCATAAATACTAGTGTCAGTACAGTAAATCAATGCAACCACAATACTTAAAATCTTAGCATTAAAAATATCTCTTGCATTATTGAACAATAATGATAAAGCAGGGTAGACTATTAATGGCTTTCAATACAATTAACTTTGTTAAATAAGAAGTTATTACTACATGATTAAAAATTCTGATTGATTGTTTTCCGAATACAGAAAAAAAAATTGTAACTTGTTTCAGTGCAATATCCTATGCACGATTATTTCTGTTGACAAACATTGGCGAAGTTTGGCGATAAAAATGACAATTGATATGAATCCATATCAATGATCCGAAAAGTTCCGAAAGATCCACAATTAAATAGAATTATTTTGAAATTATATAAAACGTGGCAATACTATAAATAATTATTAAGTTGTTACGGATAAGAAATGTATAAAAGACATGCAAAATCTTACTTACCGCTAGTAAAAGAAGATTGGTAATGAGGCCATTTCTCACTCATTATCTCCCCTATCTCTTTACAAGTCAACCGCTTTAACGTCCTTTTCTTGTAATTGTAATGACTGTGGTTCCACAGATTTCACGAATTGTAACTTCGTCGATGAAATAATTTAAAATTTCTTCTTTAGTCCACGGATCCGTGTTGGCGGCCATATTTTATTCCTTGCTCGATCGCGAGTCACGTGAGCCAAAAACCTGCCCTGCTATTGGACAATTATGTGCAACACAAGCTTTTCGTGAAACTTTTCCCATGTAGAATGGGAAAAGTTGCAGTTAAAGATTCATAGAAAAACACTCTATCACACAGTATTTTAGTGCAACAGTTGCAGGTAAAATAGGTTTAGTGAAACAGTTGCGCTAAAAGCTTGTGCTAAATCTTTAGTGTGATACGGGCATAACAAAATTGTGTAGAATGCAGCATGCTTTAATAACACATTCACTGAATTCAATACTGGTATCGAGAGGTCTGTGAATATTCTCCATTTGTTTTCTGAAATTCCAAAATGTACATTCTATCAGTCTGCGGACTCTTATTAATCTGTAATTAAAGATACGTTGTTTTACGGACAGATTTCTGCTGGGATATGGTCGTAATACAAACCGTGAAAGAGCAAATGCCTGATACCCCACTAGAGTAAATGGCATTGCCGTTCCATTGTCGTCATTAGGAAGACAACTTTGTCCTGGAATTTTTAATTGGTTTCTTTCAAGCAACCTTGAAAATGCTGACTGTTTAAAAATATTAGAATCACTTGATGAACCGTATGCTCCAACTTCTACATAAATGAACTTGTAATCGCAAACCACTATTGCTAGAAGCACAGTCGAAAAAATTTTTTACAAAAAAATGTTTGTAATATGTATTTTATTTCAATAAACTTTCAAATTTTTAAGAAAATATTTTTTCTTACCTTAAAGTCACAGCTATTCTTTCCTGTGGTGGTATAGCCAAACGTAATCTTGTATTTTGGTAAGAAATACTGGGCCCCACTAATAACAACAGGTTCTCGAAACTTTCAACGCTCATCCGAAAGTAGTTGAAAAATTTTGTTGGGTGTACTCTTAAATCTTCAAATAATTTATAAAACTGCCCGTCAAATAATCTCCTACTTATAATTGGATGGACCCAAAATCTTATGTGGCTTTGTTTACGTTTTCGCCATAGAGCGAAGGCACGAACACATGGAGCTTCCACGAAATCCATTTTCAAACTGAGTGCAAAGCAACTATTTAGTTTCCAGTGGGCGCTTGTCGAAGGTATCCGGCAACTTTCAAGTGACTAAACTGTTTAGTTGCCCAAATTAAAAGTTGCCATTGGGCGCCTGTCCAAATTGTTTGTGAAGGTTATGTCGTATAGTGTTTGTTGAGAAAAGTGTGGTAGCGGGTGCAAATGGCTTACTATTGCCCAGGAGATTTGATTTTTGGAAAAGTACGAGGATACCCACCATGGCCAACGCGCATCGAGGCACCAAAACCTGGCCAAAAGATACCACCTAACAAATATCCGGGTTTTTTCTACGGAACGTAAGATTCATTATAGAATAACATTGAAATTTCTTTCGGTTTTTTTCCCCATGACACTAACAATTTGATTCACAATTTACTAATAGATTCAAGGCATTTATAAGCCTTGAAAATGGTGCGCATTTTTACGTAATCAACTCCTAAATTTGCTTCCGATGGCCAGAAAATAATGGGCTGTTTCTCTGTCAATTTCAAAAATTTTTGGCAGTAGTTAAAAAAAAAAAATTGACGCACACTTTTATATGGTCAAGTTCCAATTCACCCCTCCCACATAATGTAGTGGTTAGCGCCGTGGGCTTTTGTTCAAATCCCGAATAAGGGTCGTTAACGTGTTGTCCCCTCATAGGGAGCTATACTAGCTCACCTAAATGGTGCTCGCATAATAAAGTTGCCAGCAAGATTTCGCGGTGAATTAAAAATAAATAAATAAATAAATAAACTTCCAAATATATGGGCAGTAGCTAGAAAATTACGGGAATGTGTTTGCGTATGCTTACGTTATATTATGGTCAGAATGTTCTACTGCCACAATGTATTTTAAGGCTCTACATCAGTATACTGATCTAGAGCCTTAAAATACATTGGATCCTTAAAATACATTGGATTGGAGCCTTAAAATACATTGGGCATTAAAATACACTGGATCTAACAATCTGCAGGGTTTATAAACCTCGCAGATCGTAAGAACCAGTGTTATGGAATGGCGTAATATCTTTTCTGGTTACGCGTTGGTAATGGGCGGACCCTGTCAACTACCTGTCAACTACCTGTCAGTGCTAAAATTTGAGTAAAGAAATTTTTTACAGTCTACAGAGTTTCATACACAGTATTTTATAAGAAAAGAACATGAGGGATATATATATATATATATATATATATATATATATATATATATAGAGAGAGAGAGAGAGAGAGAGAGAGAGAGAGAGAGGGCTAGCTACCACTTATTATTTCAGTTTTGGGAAGTACCATGAAAGAGCTGGCATTCATTACCAGAGTTTGTGGGTTCGAGTCCCGCTATTGGCATGAATGTTTGTAGCCGTCCGGAATCGGTTTTAAGACAAATTAAAATAAACAAGTAAATAACATGCAATAACACTGAAATTTGGTAGTTATGACATTAAGAAATAACTTTTAAGATGGAAATAAGGTTTGAGAAGTGGAAACAAACTGATTCACACAGTTTTCATAACTCTTTCCGTTCATGATCCATAAAGAGGCTACTTAAAACCTACCGGAAGTTATAAAGCGCATACGGATATTGGACACTAAACGATTGCTCTCAGAATTCAAAATGTAAGGGAAAAATTCTGTAAACTAAATAAATTAATATATTGTTCCCGACAAATATGAAAATCTGTAAAATGATCTGTAAGCAAAAAATGAAAATCTGTAATCAAATCTTCATTTTAACTTAGAGCTTGCTTTGCAATTTTTTTGTGCCTCCAAAAATTGCCAACTCTTAAACAAAAATAATATCATCTTGTATTACTGGATATAAAATAAGGATTTAAGTTTGTTAAAAGAAACCTTTCCTTTCAGTTACATGCATACTTTGGGCAAAATATTTTGACATAGATTGTAAAAGGTGGATAGGATTATGCGGCCTTCTTAATAATACCATAACCGTTGACAATTTTTTTTTTCTTCTGTGTTTTCTCCCGTGAGAGGCATG
Organism: Dolomedes plantarius; assembly: GCA_907164885.2. Taxonomy (NCBI): domain Eukaryota; kingdom Metazoa; phylum Arthropoda; class Arachnida; order Araneae; family Dolomedidae; genus Dolomedes; species Dolomedes plantarius. Next base: position 89,412,265 of record OU015498.1, read on the forward strand.
GTCATCTGTCTGTACAGCATACAGTACGTATTTGGATCAGCAGATCCCCATTCCCCGGTATGAAGCGGTTCTGGTCTGCTTCATTCACAAGTCATTCATCGTCAAGGTGTAGCTCTCTCGAGCATTGCGTTATTTGGTTCTCTCCAGATTTGGCGATTTGGTTTGGTTTGGAATGCTACGGTCAACTTTTTGCTACACGAGGGCTAATTAGACCGGGACCTACAGTTTAAAGCCGATTCCGAATGGCTACAAACATCCATGCCAACAGTGGGACTCGAACCCACAGGATCTGAACCAAATGCGCCCTAGCCATTTGACCTAGAGCCCTAGCCATTTGGCCTAGAGCCCTAGCCATTTGGCCACCACCTGGCCCAACTTTGGAGGAGATAAGGAATTTTTCCACGCCGGCTTAAGCCCAGACTGAGCTCGGATCCAGGCGGTGGCCGTATCGTTATTCGAAATTTGTTGCCACTGCATTTTTACCACGTTTTTATTAACTCGCTTTTTTGTTTGTCCAGTACAAATCTTGCAATCGATTTTTAACTAACTTCCCGTCTAGCTAGACATTTGAAATTTTTAGAATAGCTGAGAACAAGATGACAATGCATTCTTTTAATACTTTTAGCCATCTTTAAGCAGAATTGAATTTATTTTCAGTTAATTTTGTTTTGTATGAAAAGTTAGTTTGGAAAAAATCCGCAAGGTAGCTCTTCGATCGAATTTAATTCTTGCACTTTTGCGTAACGCGTTTGACGATTTTAAAAACAGAATATATGGGAATTTAGTTTGTTTACAAAAATATTGTGCGTAAAATTTAAAAAATTATAAAAGTTAGCAGTTTATAAAGTCTGTGGATAGTGGAAACGACTAAAAAGTGATTAAAATTAAATAAAAGAAAGTGAAAAAGAATAATTAAGTAAAGGTTTGTGCAATTAGCTTATATGATTCAACAGAAAATTTAAAAACGTGGTATATAAAAAGTTCTTTTTATCTTGTAATTATTACTTCGTAAATCCACTAATGTTTTAATTTCTCTTTCCGTTCGGAAATTAAAGCGGCGATTCGCACCGCTAGGTACTCCGTAATTACAACCCATCTTGACCATGACAGTTTGAGACTGATTTAATACTTTCCATTCAGCACAGTTTGTTAACAGGAATTGATTACTTCACGAATGAAAGTACATACTAATTCAGCTTAGAAATTACGCTGTCTTCAGTGTATTTCGCCGCTACGCCGTGTTGAAGAGTCCATTGTACAGGTGGTAACGCATATCTATGACAGCTGTTGAATGATATGGAGACGCAAATTTATTTTTAGATAGTTTGTAAACGAGAAGGAAACAACACGAGGCATGTCCTCATATCAAAACATTGTAGTTAAAGTTTTCCACATGCAGTTTGATTGTAACTAACTATTAGAGGACGCCAACTATAAATGGATATATAGAGCTTTCACGGAGAGGGCTTGGGTTTGAATCACGTCTAAGGCGTGGCCATTCTTGTGCTGTCCCCTCTTAAGGCTGCTGTGTACTAACCCTATTGGATTCGCTCATCTCAATGTTAACCTATGGAGAAAATGCGTCTACTATTTACAGCTACATAAATGCTGGTAATCCAATAAAAATGGTATTTTCAGATAGCCTGAACTTTTCTTCACCTTGCAACAGGCTTCATTTTATAAATTTCGTCCACCAAAGGAATTTAGGAGCGTTTTGAAGACACTATACCATATTTTCTCCCCGAGTAATTTAAAATTTAAAATATTTGCCTTTTTTTTAATAAAATTGAAGATGCCCCAAGGTGTAAAATTTCTTTCCCTATTACAGAGTACAATTTTCAAAAAAAATCTTTAAATCCAAGTCGGCAATCTTTGGCCAAATTTTCTCTGTAGGTTAACATTGAGGTGAGCAAATCCAAAGGAGTTAGTACACAGCAGCCTTAAGGCAAACATTGTTGGTTCACCCTTGTGGTACTTCCACAATAAAGAAGCCAAAAAAATTCCCGGCTGAAAATGGGTGAATGTAGAAAAGCCTGCTGCTTTATAAACAAAATAATAGTAATTATAAGAATTACGTAAAAATTCATTCCGTATTAAAGTGAAAGATTAAATATGCTGAAGGAAAATTCATCATATGCGCAAAGTTTTTAGCTTAAAAAATCAAGGGAGAAGAGATTGAAGGTAATTCTCTAACTGAGAGAAAATTTCACAATTTCCTTTTCAAATATGATCACTAATCTTTAAAATTAAATGTAAAAGGCGATTTTTTTTAAGGGGAGACATTTTTTAAATAATTAGATGAAACTTACTCGCATTAAAGTAGAATTTAATGCACTTACTTCTGCTGCATCAGTTGAAATTGTGTAAAAATAAAAATAAGATTGTAAAAGAAAATTTTTAATATTTCTCTATTACAGTTTTATTTAATAGGAACTGTTGTTGCCATTCGTATGGTATTTTAATTGCATAAATGCATTTAAAATACCTTACGAATGCGAGGAAAACTGGAAAAAAAGAGCATTAAAATGTGTCTTCCAATTCTGTAGAAACAACACTAATTATCCAGTAGTTATTAACACCATTTATCATCTCATTAAATAAGTTTTATTACAGCTGAGACTTTGCAAATTTAATTTACGCAGGTCAGGATTTTTTAAAATTATTATTATTCCATTGTTAGTTGAAAATAAAAAGACATTAAAAGAGAGTATTAAAAATTCTCTTCGACTTTTTGAATGAATTTTCAAAACACTCATTTTTTTTAATACAAGTTCGGCACAGAAAATTTAAATAGTTCTTAAGCACTTGTTTTGTGTGACAACCATGGCTGAGAGGTTTGCGCCGCCAATCCGTGCTGGTCTCTTGATTATGAGTTCGAATCCCGCTTATGTTGACTTTTCGAAATAGAACAGAAAAATAAATCCTCTAATTTTTACAGCCTGCCTTTTGGGAACTTCAGAGTTTGAACAATCACATAAATGCTCTCGAAATAATTAACGCCATTATTCTGGCCTCTGAGCAGTCTCTTTTGAGAGTAGAGTATAGCGTGGTATCAAAAGTATATCTATTCAAAGAGAAGGGTATGGTCATGTTTGGCCGAATGGTTAGCGCGCTGTATTCCTGAAGTCCGATGCACTAAGTTCGCTGGTTCGAATCTCCAAGATGGAGGAAAGTAGAGATAATTAACGCCTAGTATTATTAAGTAAATAGCTAACTAGAAATAGAGAATTTATGGATTGGCGATTAATTTTATACCTGTGAATGCTACGTTACCAAGGCCACCTTATTCGGCACCATGCTTTCAATCCTTACCCTCTGTTTTGAGAGTTATATTGCAAAAGAAAGGTTTGAATACGTTCTGTGAAACAATAGAAACGTGGCCCAGTTTGGTCAAATGGTTAGAGGAAGAGCTTCCAAAGTATATTCAATGAATTAATTCCCTGTGCGTGTTCGAATCCCCGCGCAATTTGAGTGCAAATGTTAGGAAAAATGGTTAGGCAAGGAAGTATTGGCGAACACGCCATTTCTCCCCCCCCCCCCCCTGGTGACCTAGGATAAGTTAGGCTAGGAAAGGTAATCTCCTCGTTGTGGATGGATGAAGGCGGATTGCTGTGCATGTGTTTCGACCTAGTTGGGCCCGCGTTGCCCCCCTGCGGGTCCACTGGAGTTGGACTCTCACACATCCGCCGGAATCCAGAGAAGGAAGTTTTGGACTTAGACATTCTGTTTCTCTAGCTATGGTTGCCAAAAGTTTAAACACGTGCCTACCATATGGTAGTTTTCCCTCTAGGTTGTGTAAGCGGGACATGTGCACAAACTAGAGGGGCACTAACCCACAATTTGTGATGCCTTCCCTCCTTAAGGTGTTCGGATTTCTTTGATTGTGCCAATCGATCTTCATTTCTCGTGGATTCGAACCTACGGACTGCCGCTTCCTACTTCCAAGCCCTATACCATTCGGCCAACTTTGCTGTACATTTCCGTTTCAATGAGAGCTACTTAAATCTTGTTTACTCAACGGTCCCTCAAAAATCAGGTTAAGTCGTCATTTATATACTGCAGAAGTACAACGACCAAGTTGGCAAAATTAAGGTCTCTCTCGTCTGTTGCGGGAATCGAACCTATAGACTCCAGATCACTAGATCCAGGCTTTAACCATTCAGCCACGCTCAACCGTGCTGACACTTTCTATTTTCTAGTATATAATTTTTTTGTTTATACTCTGAAATGTTGATGACCCTCCAGTGCTAAGGAATGATAACTTTCTGGGACACAATTAGACATTAAGGGGACACATCACTTTTACACCAGTACGATATTTTCGATATTTTTAGTACGATATTTTCGGCCATCTTATTTTTACAGTACCCCTCAGCATACATATTACATATCCCCTCCGCACTAAGGAGAACAAGTGTTGCTGCTTTCATACTTGCCCCGGGGGACCGACTGTTTGCCTAAATACCTTTTCAGGTTAGGTATTCTCGAAAGCCCAAACTGTACTCTTTGTGGTATGGAAGTGCCCATGGATGCACAGCATTTGCCACTGTGCTCCACATTATCAAGTAACTGTATTTATGGCAGATATTGGGATGCCAGGGAACTGATGAGGACGAATGGATTTCAGCCCAATTAGACTGTTGTTTCTGCTCCAAGATTTCTGTGTGCCGTTTTGTTTCTTCTGTTTGCTTGTTGTAATATTTTAGTGGCATATAATAGAGTATAGATGTATGTCTAAGAGCGATTGCTTTAATAGAAAATTTTTTTTTTACAGTACTTAATCACCGGCTTCGAACCGATAACCTGGAATTTCTTCCAACCTGAATAGCTTGCCCATCATCATTCAGCCACGGTTCCTTGCACGGATAGCTCTATTAGAAGTATATGAATGTTGCATCACAAAAAGTTTAAAAAAGAAGTTGACAATTTTTTCTAATACTCAAACAGAATTTTTGCCACCCTTTTTAAACGAGATTATATTATTTCTAAGGAAATTTCAATTTCCTGCTGTATTCGGAATCACAAAGCCCTGACGCCGATCCATTAAACACAGTTAGACATTAAACCTTCCGGGCATTTAAATATAAACCCTAGAAAAATATTTGGTGTTTCGTTTAAGTATGTTAAAATCTATTAACAGTACACAATGACGGAAAAAGAACTATTAATATGTGAAGAATTTACCAACATTTCTAATTCATATGCAGCTTCCAATGGTGTTTGTGATACTCTATTATTTCCATTTTTTGACCAAATTTTCCTCACTTTTTATGAAACGATTACATTTATTATTATACGTCATGATTAGCGAAGTAACGAAAGCTTGTCCTGTCTTTATATTTCTTGAAGTCGGCACAGAAATTATGGTTATCAGAATTGCATTTCGTATATTTTTTTTCTCGTTTCGGAAACAGTATTTCTCTACGTCCCTCCCCCCCCGTTCATTTATTTGTACGGCAAAAAGAGAAACAATGTCTTATCAGTTGTGTAAACAAAAACGGTTCGTGGGCGTTAAAAGGTGTTCCAACAAAGTGCTCCTTCGCGACAGAACCCATCAATGATGAACAACGGAAAGACGTCTACTTTGCTACCTGACCTGTAGTGGTAGCAGTGGATGGCATAGCCTTAAACAGTTGAGGGATTGGGAGCTACAACCCCCATTGAGTAATATATATATATATATATATATATATAGTGAAACTTCTCTAGCTGACTACCCCTATTCGACGACCTCTTTTTTTTCGGAACTGTATAACCCATCTGGGGTTATTAGGCTATGATCGTGAGGCTAGTAATACACAGCAGCCTTAAGAGAGTGGTATTTAGAAGCTAAATCACGTCCTGCGGCGCTAGATGATAAGAAAACCAAATTATATTCGCCCTCACTTTACAATAACATTCCATTTATAAAGTGTGAGAGTTATTTTCACATTTAGTATGATAATTTCTGTCTAGTAAAGATATAATTGGGGTTACAAATATACCCCTCTCTCTCTCTCTCTTTGTGTGTGTGTGAGTATATTATATAATATATATATATATATATATATATATATATATATATATATATATATATACACACAGCAGGTTAATACACAGGAGCCTTAACCTTCTTAGGCGTAAAAGTACAATATGGGGTCCGAAACAGAGAAATCTTTAGAGAATTATTTGTTATTTATTTCAGTTTACATACACTGACATATTTAAAATACCGAGAAGTAAATTTTTTTTGTCAGCAGTTTTATCAAACTATTCTACGAATGGTATTGTTAAGGGATTAGGTAAACCCTTCCGTAAGCATGGACGGTGGTCCCTTAGGTAAGGCGACGAGGCCACCGCCTCAGACGTCGAATTGAATTAGACTCCAAAATGAGACAAAGTAAAAAGACGAAATTTTTAATGAATAACGAAAAAATATTAATAGTTTTTTATCTGATGTATGATGAAATTCGTAAAATTACACAAATGTAAGCGAATATTTAGGCTATTTTTATAAAAACTGCTGAATTTGAGATCAGGAGAAATTTTGAAAGCATATTTCCAAATGTTGTTGTATCTCTAAGAATTCTATTAAGGCTGCTGTGTACTAAGCCTATTGGATTCGTTCACCTCAGTGTTAACCTATGGAGAAAATGTGTCCACTATTTACAGCTACATAAATGCTGATAATCCAATAAAAATGGTATTTTCAGATAGCCTGAACTTTTCTGCACATTGCAACAGGATTCATTTTATAAATTTCGTCCACCAAAGGAATTTAGGAGCGTTTAAAATACACTATACCAGATATTTTTCCCGAATAATTTAAATTATAAAAAATGCATTTTTTTTTAATGAAAGATGTCCCATGGTGTAAATTTTTTTCTCTATTACGAAGAACATAAAAAAAAACTTTTAAATCCAAGTCGGCAATCCTTGGACACATTTTCTCCATAGGTTAACACAGGGCCGCCCACAAGGGGGGACAACTGGGGCACTTTGCCCCAGGCCCCCAACTGCCGGAGGGGCCCCAAAAATTTTTAAAAAATTTATTTATTAGATTTTCTCTGAAAGAAAATTCTGAAATTTTTACCGTACTTCAGAATTCAAAATAATCTCCTGAAAAAAGCCCCCCCCCAAAAAAAAAAAAAATAAATAAATAAATAAATAAAAATATTATTCGATTAATCATATTTCTTGGGGCCCCCAACAGAAGTTTGCCCCAGGCCCCGTAAAGTCTCTGGGCGGCCCTGGGTTAACACTGAGGTGAGCCAATCCGATAGGGTTAGACACAGCAGACTTAACACTACCTGTCACTGTGGCAGCGGCTGAGCGCCGTTTCTGAACTGAAAATTTTAAGAGAATTAACTACGAACTATAACCCATGTGCGACTGAATGATCATTTCTATAGAAAAGGTGGTACCTAAAACAATTATGCAGAAGCAGTCGAGTCATTTGTTGCCGTAAAAGCCGAAGAATGATCGAGTGGTTATTTTTATTACACAACAAATTATATTCAAATGTATTTACTTTTTTCTTTTATAAAAGTTCTGTAACTTTTAAAATTTCAAAAAATAAAACTTTTTAATTAATATATGTATTTTCCATTGTTCTTTAAACTTCAGGCGCTACAATGGATCGGTCCGAACCTGCCCGTCAGGAACGGATTCTGAATGCACAACTGCTATCTACGTCTTATTTTCAACAAGTTTCTTGGCGTTTAGTTTTAAATAACTTGATTACGCTGCGCAAGGCGTTCCATAAGGAATCACTGGCGTTAAAACATTCCTCTCAAACGGATCAAATTTTGGAAGGTTTTATTCGAAAAAACAAATGGAATAAATAAATATGAAATGAACTTGCTTATCTAACGCTAGATGGCAGTAGCTACCGATAAAAGGCGTGAATAATGACTGTCGTATTTGCAATCAAATTTAGATAGTGCGATTTTGTGTGTCAATCCAAAAAACAAAAATATAAATGAAATGATATTCCTTGCCATGGACAACGAGCCAACATGCTAAGTTCCACTTTATAATAAAAATATAAAAAAATCCATAACGTGATAAAAAGGGGGGCGGGAGAGACAGCTCCATTGTACAACGAGCGATAATATTAATATTAATCGGATGGGTAAAAAAATTAATCTTTTTAATTCTGCTCTACAAGCTGAGAATTTTTAGAAATCGAAACCATGTCCAATTAAGGTTTTCGCTTACAAATGAGACATCTGTCTGTAATATCACATGAGTAACATATCAAACCTTGGAACATAGAAAAATTATACATTTTGAAATCAAATTGAAAGATTCAACGATATTTATGTCAAATTTTATAGAAAGTCTAATTTACTAAAAATAAATAAACTAATTGTTTTATAATGCGACACACTGAACGTCCAAAAGTATTCTAAAAAAATTTATGATTATTTTTAAATGACTTTATGATTGTTCCTTAAGACTGTCTATTTAGCTCATTACATAATAATGGCAGTTAGAGTTTAACAATAATTTTACTATTCACTACACTTTTATTTAAGCAGTTGATTTAATAAATATATTATTTTTTAGATAATACTCAAGTATCCTATAAGATAGTTCTTATAAGATGCAGAAAACATTTAATCAAAATACTTTTTTAAATATTAAACCTAAAATAGTTCTTATGATCTTGATTTCTCTATAATCTTGAATATTAAAAATTAATTAAATTACAATTACAATTCTTTCCAGAGTTTCTTTTTTAATAATATAAGTGGGTTAATCTAGAGATCAGAATTTTATTAGGTATTTTCTAATAATAAATACTAAGTATTAATCAGAAAAGACAGAAAATGAATTTTAGAGAGAGAGAGTGAGAGAAAAATAGATTATTTCATTCCATTCTTTTCTTAATTTCCATAAATGTAATTTTTCTTAAAGGTGTACTTACAAGAGTGAAACTATCAAATTAGCACACTTAAGATAAATACTTGTAAATATCATAAATAATATGCTTACTGTACAAGTTGGATTTTTTCTCAAAAGGATGGATATAATTCAATTATTACTACCATTACCTGGGAAATTCCAAAACTGAGAGAAAAGACTTACAATCAACCAGAAAAGGAATCTTACAACAGATTCTTATTATAACTATAAAATTTTAAAATACCATAAACTATTTTTTAAAAGTTTGAATTCCAGGCACAGTTCTTTTAATTATTTCAACTTGAAAAACTTTTCTTTTCAATTAAGTGAATAGTCAGTTTTTATAGTTATAATTTTCATATATTTCATATTTACAAGTTATTCAAAGTAAAATAAATGCTTTCATTTCAAAAATATAAAAAATATATTCTTACTGCAATATACCTTTATACGAAAAAATTTACCAATACCTGAACGTTAATGGTGTGATCAATATCTGATTTTGCAGTGCTTATAAGATATGTGACATGAAAATGATAGGACAAATTTAGCCAGTAACTAAAAATTAAATTTGAAACTAACAGACAATTAGAGTTATATGATATAAATAGCAAATAACAGGTATTTAAACTGAGCTAACTCTATGATCTGGACATCTATCAATCAGCTCTACACTCTCACATATTAAAGTATTTTATGCTGTGCCAACAATGTAAAACCCAAGATAGATATTGAAAATAGAAAAGCAAAAGCATAAAACATTACACAACCTTAGTTTACCTCACAGAGTGCTTTACATCTATTGATACCCATTTATGAAATTAATCAGAATGTAAACAAAACTTCAGTATAATATTTGATCAAAAAATATTACTTCAAATAAGTGTTAGTGATAGAATACCAATGTGTAAAAATACCTTCACAAAGCCCCAGGGATTTAAACGAATGGGAGTCACACTGAACACAGACACACGGATTAAATAAGTAAATAAAAACCCACCAAGTGAGCAGCAAAAAAATTTCTCAGAAGAATTAAACCATTGAAAATTCTATGTATTTTCCCAAAATCATGGGCTGTTAAATGTGATACTTTCATTCAAAAAGATTTATTTTGTTTGTTTGATTTAAAATCAAGGTATCATGAGTTTCACCTAAAATAATACACAAAGGATATTCAAATCTCCAGGTTTTGTTGCAAACACAAAATTATACCAACTTTGTATGAGACCATAAAATTTCCCATTTTAGACAAGCAACTGACAGTAATCCTACTGGGGAGAACAGATAAAATTCTCTAAATTTCATTCACAAAATTTATTGAAAATCATAACTATGTCACCAGTGGTTTTGCTTTTATATCATTTCTTCATTTAGTCATGGATCAGAATGTTTTATATTTTTTATAATAATTATCCCCCCCCCCAACCAGCCCTTGTATAAGTTATAAACATATGGCATGCTTGAAATAAGTCCACTGAAAAAATAAAGAGGCATTACAAAATGTTCAACCCTTTATGCAAAAAAAATTATAGTTACAGTGAAAATATACAAAGGAATTTCTCACTACAATGTCATTAGAGTCCCCTGCAACCATTTTTAACAAGTTTATAAACTGCAGAAATTTGCAGGTTTATAACTGCAGATTTTTAAACACATTTAGGGAAGGAATCATTAAATCAATCATGATTTATTAAAAAATATGTATATACATTCATCAATAAGATTCCTTCAATAATTATTTACATCTATATTCAATCCCATATATATAATTGGTTGCTTAAAAAAATATGGATATATATAGCTCGATACAAATCTACTTTAATTCACGAAGGAAGTCATAACTTTGAAGAGGGTACTTCTTCTGGTACAGGTCCCATCCACTTTTTACCTGTTAAAAAAAATACTTGTTATAGTTTATACATGCACACAGGCTGAATAATAGACACAGATGAATAGATTAAATTAAAATGAAAGAAAACAAAAAATTTAGAATAAATCTGCTTATGTAGTTAATTAAATGACCAAATTAGACAGCTCTTCTATATCTTTAGGTTTTAAATCTAATAGTAAGTAAAAAAATATAAATAAATAAACTTTCACCTCGAAATCCAACAGTTTGATTTCTTTTAATGTATATTTGATATATGTGTAATCATGATAAACATGCTTGATAACTTATGTATAGAATACTACATCAACAACACATTTAGCTCACTGTGTTTCAAAATATGAAAAAGTAAAATCACTTTAAAAGTTTAGGTTTTCTTTATGTTTCTTACTTTTTACTGATATTCTGCATAGCTTGATATTATTTAGTATAACTATGTCACCTCGGGGTGCTCTTTATTATTTTTAAATCACCATTCACTTTATGTTTTCTAATACTCCCTCCTTATTTCTCCTCTTTGTGATGTTTAACAGAACCATGAAAGTGGGAACAAAAAGTATTTAATGGTTGAGAATAGTATTTCTCAACTGCCCATACATATAGGTCAAAACTTCTGGAAATGCAACTTAACAAAGTTTGAGTGTAACAACATTATATATAAATTATCCCATTCACTAAATTCCTTATATTTATTTAACAATATAGTAATTTTTTTTAAACTTATGCATTAACAAACAAGAAAAATATGCAGACTAAATTTAAAATCCAATCTTTAATTAAACACAATTTCAGTTAACAATTAAATTATAAGATAAAAGTCAATGACAAAATATAATTGTTTTCTTTTTAAAAAGCAACATACAATACAAAAATTTCATAACCACCCCCATGTTTATCAGTCATTCAAATAGTTATAATCAAACTGACAGACTTGTTATTAAAAGATAAGGAATTCAAGTGGTTGCATATTTTAACAAGAAATGTAGATAACTTTTTGACATTATCACTTGCCTAGAAAGCATGCAACATGATAGTTAGAACAGGTTAGGTGAGAAAAAAAATTCCATATAAAAAAACTATTCAGACCATATTTTGGGGATGTACAGCATAGGCAGTTTAAAATAGGTTATTATTATTGTATGAGCTCTTTACTTGAAAATTTAAGCACAGATATTTTAACCTCCAGCATACTTCTTATTTACATCCCTCAACTCAAAATCTTTGAAATGACTTTCTTTTCTTTCCAGAATTCAGAATACATAAAATATAGAGCATAAGAAATTTAAGCTTAGAAAAATTAGACTTAGTCATCTTAAATGATATTCATTTGACAACTTAATTGTGTGAAAATCTCCAGTACACACTTTGATTAGAAATAAATGAAAATGAAACTGCATGACTTGATTTAAAAAACTTGCTAATAATGATTGTATCCATGCCTTTAGATAAAATCAAAGAAAAGAGCCCTTTTATTTTACCTAAAATATTTCACTACAAATGAAATGAAAAACTGCTACGTTAGCTGGCACAGTAGCATGTTAAAGGATGCATCAAAAATTCTCTTAGCAATATGGAAATATAATACTCCTTCCTTACAAAATATATCAATAATTCTTGCATTTAATTTGAAATAATGCAAATCTGCATGACTCATTGTTTTCTAAATATACATGTTTTTCCAATCACAAAGTTAGATAATCCTCCCCACAGCACACAGTCCCTTCTGAACCACAAATAAATCTTATTAAAAGAGGTTTGAAAGCTACTTTTGAATTTTATATTGTTATAATTTGACTTGTAATTTTTTTTTTTTTTTACATATACCTACACCAAAAAATATTAAGCACCAAAAAATATTAAGCACCAAAAAATATTAAGCTTTGTAGTTCAGCAATACATCTCTAATCATACAAATTAGTATGCAATCTTTACATGGCATAATGCATAGGTCCTCAAAGGTTTTAATAAAGAATCATCTTGAAAGAAGATTTTTTTTAACAACAATAATTAATTATCAAAAATTTCTAGGTTTGTCCATTTGTAACAGAGAGAAGACAATAAAACATATGGGAAATTTTACTTAAAAGAGAAATTTAAATTTCACAGATTATAAAAAAAAGTAAATAACAATTTTCTTGACTGATTTACATTCAATTTCACATACAGTTCTTGGTATTTAGTAAAATTTATGATATATTTTCTCAATTCAAATATTTACAGTAAGACAAAAATATACTAAACTGCATAGAAAGGTAATATCTTATAAAGCAAACAATTGTGGAAATTCTTACACTTACTACCTAATAAATAAATAGAAAAAGAATATATGTCAAAAGAGTATGGAAATTAAGTTCTAAAAATATCTATGACCCAAAGGAAAATGATAAAAATCCTATTAACCCAATTTGGTTCTTATTGAAGACAGAACTCTGATATCTTTTTTAATGTCATTGGCCTTTGTCACCTAGAGCTGAAAGCAACGTCTAAACTATAAAGTGTTTCTAAATGGTGCCCTACCCTGTGGCATATTACTGAAAGTCAATACTGTACGCTTATGGCCTAAGCCTCACTATTACTTATACCCAGTGGTGGGATTCAACTGGTTCACACTGGTTCTGTAGAACTGATACCTAATGTAGATATCAGTTCTACAGAACCAATGTGAACCAGCTAAAGCCCACCACTGATTAGGACATAGAACCTGTTGTTAATTTATTTGAATCCCACCCCTGCTTATACCTCATGGGAACACTTTGTTCTTATGACATAGAATTTGGATACTGACAATGGAAGTCATTGTCAACACCTTTGAAATACATCCCAAATTCTTAGCTATAATAATAAATGATAAAAATGGTTTATCTTGCTATCTAAATAATTTGCTAAATACAGAGAGTGTTCACACATTTTTGTAACGATTGACTTTCTCTGTGATTTAAATTTAAATGAAGAAAAAAAGCAAAACCTAGCTGGCATTAATTTGGAATAGAGTTTAATTATAGTCTGCATCATTAAAAATATTCTTTGCTTTAAAATTTCGCTGGAAAATAAACAATGGATCAAAGGCTATGTATTTGCACTTTCTGAAGAGAAATACTCATATTTAATTATTTAAAAAAGGTGTGAAAAGCATGGTTTTAATATTTCTACACTTAAAAAAAGTGACATAATTAATAAAAAAGGAAAGAAATGTCAAAGTTTCCATTTGACTGTGAAAAAGGTAAAAAATGCATACCTAAGAAAGGTATGTTCACCGCTTATTATATCTAAAGTTCCATTTCATGTTTTAAAAGAAATTCCAACCCCACAAAGAACTATCGCAAAATCTTTAAATATCTCTATAGGAACTGTAAACAAAAAAAACAAACAAACAAAAAAAAAAAAAAAAAAAACGATGTTCACCGCCTCATCCGAAAACATGTTTCTCAGCATAAGATTATGTAGATATTGTATGGAAATTATTTGGCAGTTGAAAAATGGAACTATGTAGTTACAATTGATCAGGTTTGGATATATTTATCTAATTGCAATAGAAAAAAATCTGTTTACTACCGGAAAAGAGGAGAAAAAGGCCTAAGATGTTGGTTCAGAGAAAACAAAGAAAGTTTTGCTAAAGGTTTTATGGTTATTGCTGGATTCTCTTTTAACGGAAAACTTAAAATACGGAAAGTAGAGAAAAAATGTCAAAATTAACTTGGATTATTATCAGAAATATATTTTAACACCTGTTTTCAAAAAAGGCATTTCATCACTGTACCCAAACAATCTTCATTGAGTTAAGTTCCATACGGATAAGGCTACCAGCTATACCTCTAAATCTACTGCTATAATTTTAGAAAAAATGAGAAATGAAACCGGAATTGAGGCTATTCCATTTAAATGCATCCCACCCAAGTCCCCCGATGTGTCTCCTATGAATTACTGTGCATTTGGATATTTAAAACAAGCTCTTTATAAGTGGCATACCAAAACATTGGAAGGTCTCTGGAAAATTCTGGTCAAGGAGTGGAACAAAATCAACCTTAATATTTTAAGAAAAGCTTTTTTATCATAGAAATCAAGATGTAATATGATTGTTCAACAACTGGGCTATCAGATTGAACATATTAGAAAACAAAATTCTTATCCTTGTTTATATATTTCTTTTTCCAAAATCATTACAAAAATGTGTAAACACCCCCTGTACTTAACCAAACTGGTAATTTTAACAAAAGAGATAAATAATAATAAGCAAAACTAGCTAACTCACCATAGACTGATTTCTTATATCAGAAACAACATAAATTGTTGAAAATAAGAATCTAATGACTGAAAGCATACCAAATGATTTGAAAAAATACTTTAATGAAATCCCAGATAACAGTCAATGTTTACTAAATGTAATCTAAATAGTCAACCTCCTTTTCAAAATGAAATATGGAGGAAATTCAATTATACTCTGAATGTCATATTGCTGGCTGTTTTCTATAATCAGTCCTGTTTTTTACAGTCTACATTTTCTAGATGTTCTAGATTTCATAGCACAACAACTATTCTCAAATACTAATATCTTTTAAGATGGTAATATAATTGTTATTGTCTTCAGAAAACAAGGCTATTGCTTAAAAAGCAATCATCTCTCTAATAACTTATTTGAAATATACAAGGATTTTTCTTTTTCTTTTATGTTGGGATGATTTCATATCACTGACCTATATATTACCTATATCTACCTATATATTATTCGATCAAAACAGATTAAAAGATGAATAGTTATGATTTTTTTAAATCAGATGATTCTTTGATTTCTGTTGTGCAGTCACCATCTTTACAAACACTGAAGTGGCAGGCGAAGGAAGAGCGTTAGTGCTACTTGTCGGCAACTGTGTGAAACTCGAGATTCCCCTCTTTCTGCATATACATTATTCGATCAAAACGGATTAAAAGATGAATAGTTATGATTTTTTTAAATTGAATGATTCTTTTTGAAACACCCTGTATATTGATGCAATAATCCTAATATATCATAAAACTTTCACTTTGTCTCTTACTAATTTATTACATTAAGATAAAATCTATAAATGATATCCTTTTGAATTTTGAAAACAACTGAAAACAGCTTACAATCTTTAAGCACATTTTATAAAATAACCAGAAGAATTTATGCATCAAAACTGAGAGTTAAGATCTGCAGTTTTGCAACATCCTGTAAAATTAAACTCTCGACATAGTTACTGTATACTCATGTCGATGAAATATACATGTGAAGTTTGAATAGGAGTGTAGGCTTTATTAAAAAATTAAATATTAAAATGTCAGCTGATAGGCCTGATGTGAGAGCTCGGTTACATTAGTTGAAGTATAAAGTGGAAGAGTTAAAAGTCCGTCGCCTGCATCAGGAACCCCCACTGACGGCACCAAAAATATTGGCAAAATCGATACCTTCTATAGTGGACAGCGAATAGTTATTGTTGTTATAAAAAAAGTTTTTATTGAAAATATAAGATAGGAAGAATATTTTTAAATTTAGAGAATATTTTAATAGTTTCACTGTTTGCTATCATACCAATATTACCCAGTTTAGCCTATTAACTCCAAGGAAAATAATTTTTAAAATGTTCACATAAAAATTACCCCTTTAATAACTTTTCAAATCTTTAAAACCAAAAGTGAGCTTTTGGGTGTACAGTTGAACCTCAATCAATCATTTTTGAAGGGATCCATTGCAGTAAACAATAAATGCGGGAACATATAATGAAGAAATATTATTGTCAGGACTGGATGAAAGAAACAGCACATTCAAAGGCTGATTGATCAAAGTTCCACTGTATATGTGTATGGACTTTTTTTTTTAAATTGATTCTCATTTCATAGATTCCAGTATACCATCATGCACATTTTATAGACTTACCTAGAACATCTGCCAATAATTCAAAACGGTCTGATCCAAAAAATACTTCTGGCTTGTTATTAACATGAGCAACAATCATTGGAGCTCCAAAAGCCTAAAATTACAAGCACAAAAACACTCATTATTATATAAATGTAAGTATATTTTCAAAACATATTTAAAGCTTATTTGTACTTTTGGATCCTAATATACAACACATTTTTACCAATATCGAAGTAGCATTTAATTTTTTTCTATGGAAAAAACCATACATTTTTAACAAATAGGATATTTAAGGTTCTTACTGCTTTCAAGCATAGATTTGCCTTTTCATCAAAGAAAAATATTTCAAACTTTCCTTCTGTTAAAATTTTCTTTTTAAACTTTTTCCTACTTTTAGCATATTAATAAAATAGTGAATGTTTTTGCAAAGTTTCAGTCAAAATATTAACAGCAAAGCACATAGTAAATAGCTATAAGATAAAGGACACAGTTTAAACTAATAAGCTAAGAGTATGTAACCTATTAATATAATTTTCCACCATGTAAAGAGTTAAAAATATATTTATATTAACATTTTTCTTTTTGAAAACGATCTTTTTACCTTGTTGAATAACAAAAGAATCCTCATTGGAAAATTTTCAGAAATAAGTTTCCTACCTTAAAAAAACTGTCTTTACAGAATTTCTGTAAATCAGTTGCTTTTTATTGCAGAAAAATTACATTTAATACGCAGGACTATAAATATCTTTCATTGTACTTATACCCAAAAATATAATATATGTAATTTATGCCCATAAGTGTAATATAATATATGTAAATGTATAAGTGTATATAATACATGTAATTTATACCCACAACAGTGTAAGCATCAGAGGATGCTTACACTCATTTGACTCTCAATTTTTGAGAAAGGCAGTCAATTTGACTCCCAGATATTCTGGTCATGAGCTCTGTATATATTTCACATATAGAGAGCTTAATTACTACCATTCCTTTCATTATTCCCACACCAACTGGTTACATACTGGTTAGCTATTTTTTATCTATATACTAGAAAATTATAACTGTTAAAATATGTATTATATAACATTCAAAATATAGCTAAAATCCCACATTTGAAACTTTACTGATATCTGATGTTAAAAAATTTTTTTCAGACACTAAAAACTAAGTATTGTACATAACAGTAACTTTTACATACATATAAATAAGTAGATAAAACAGTGCAAGCAATAACAGACTGAAGAATTTTAAATGCTCTGTTTGATATTGCAAGTAAGACTTGAATTAAAATTATGAGTGTTTACATCCAACCTCTAATTATCCATGCATCTCACACACACATAAAAACAAAAAAAGGCTAGAAATAATATTTCAACTGTCAGAAAAAATATCAATATATCTCTCACAGGTAAGAATAAAAGACTTTTTCCAGGAGAAACTAAAAATCTATGTATGTTTTATTATTTTAATTAGCCCTAATTAAATTACTGCATGTAGCTTATTTAAAACCTCTAAAAATTAAATTTTTCACCAAGAATAGACACCTGGGGTAACCTAGTTTTTATAGAGATACTTGAACTTATAATTTCAAGAATGTTTCAAGAACACCTTTCTCTTCAAACCTATGAATACCTCATGTTTATGAAACACTTTTGAATATGGAGTCTTTTGGAGTTGAATGCTCAAACTGTTAATTTAGGTGACTCAGATTAATTATATTGAAATTCTTTGAATTACATTTTATGAATTTTTAATCATTTCTAATAAAATACCAATATTCAGAAAGCTACTCCAAATGCCTTTGTAAATTATTCAATTTAGGTCATAACTTTATGAACCCAATGAGACAAAATCACCAAATACTTGGCCACATATAATGCAAACCTTATAAGTACATTACAATTCACATTTTGAGTTTTCAGATAAATATCAACACTGAAATAACACATTCTTATTGTTAAGATTTAATAGCAAAGTGCCTTACATTAAAAAATAAATAAATAAAAAGATGCAGCCATCAAAGCTAAAAAATAATTTTGTACAACGAGAAGATACATGAAATATCAACACCACAGGAAGTTTCAGGAGTCCTTTAAAACCATTCATTGCTAATATCAGTGGTATGAATGAAGTTTAGCCATTAATATTACAGAACAAATCATATTACATGGTTAACCTTTAGCTTACGGGGCTCACTTTTCCGATTCCCTCTTTAGAATGGGAAATTTCATGCCCCCTTTGTAAGAACGGCCATAAAGGGGATATATATATATATATATATATATATATATATATATATATATACACACACACACACATATATTCATGTATAATATATATACATACATACATATATATACATACATATATATATATATTCATTTTTTGGGTGCATATTCTTGGGATACATGCTATCCCACCCCATAAGGAAAAGGTTAAATCAACTGGTTTGAGAATTAAAAGACTTACAGAGAAAGACATCTGTGATAAACAACAGTCAGTTTAAGATTTACAAGAGCTTGAGTGTTTTGTTGAACATAGAACGCTTTTTTAAGTTTTACACTATACTACCTTATAAACCAGCAAAATGCTAATCTTATACTGATAAGTTTAACACAAATAAAACCAAGAAAAACAAAAAAAATTAAAATAAATAAAAACCCTGTCCTAAATTAAATTATAGGGGAATCAGAGATGTTTAGTTAAAGCAAGTGTTTTTATGAAACTACTATTGAATAACTTCAAGTTTTATGAATTTATAGAAAATCATAATGAAATACAGCATCAAATTCTTTTATTTGCCACATTCAAATAACATTTATATGGAAGATGTGAGAGGTATGATCGAACTATAAGTTAAAAATACAGTTACTTACCCCGTAATCTAAAGCTTCTTCAGTATATTTCCGAAGCCTTTGTTTAGCTACATCTTCATTCATCAAGCTCAGTGACTTCTCAAGTATATCTTTTTCAATATTTATTGATTCACCAGCCTGCAATGTAAAAACAGGAAAAATTCTTTCAACAAATACAAAATCATCATCATAGTACAAATATTAATGTTGGACAAAAAATAACCAACTACTTATGAGAATGTAAATTACCTCTCGAAAACTGGCAGAAGTTGAAATATCTTTATGCTGCAAAAGAGAAAGAAAATGAATTAAAATTAGATTTTTTAAAAAGGGCCAAACAATACTTACACCAACGGAATTAATACTAAATTAAAAAGTGTTAAAGCAAATTTTCAGACTTTAATAACTCTAGTTTATTTAAGCCTGAACATTAAGTAAAATGGCTTAGCTGTAAAGTACACTATTTAGGTACAAGAAAAATAGACTATTTAACTTGCAAATTCTAAAAACAAGAAAAATTCTCAAAATTCAATGTGAACAAAAGAATAGTTCCACTATCGTTGCAACTCCTATCTTGTTAACAACTTATCACACAGAAGAAATTTAGTAATTAAACACACACAAAATTCTATTACTTAAATTTACTCTAGGGACAAGAATTTGAACTTTTAAAATTGAAATTACAAGAATTAATGTAAATCACATTGAGACTTATTGAGTACTATAAGAAAAATTATCATAATCATATATACCTACATATATAATATTACATTTTTAACAATTATACCTGTCAATATCAATTTAATAAATATTCAGGCATTGATGAACAAAATTAGAACACAATGGTCTACATATAGTTGAAGTGAAACCTAATGTTAAAAAAATTGCGCAAAACTACATTTAAAAAAAAAATTATTTTAAAGCACAGATATTCTAAGGACAGTAAAAGAAGATTCTTTGTAAAATATAATCATAACTGCTTGGGACATAAAAAGTGTACTGTAGCAATGTAAACATGTATTTTTGAAAAAAGGTATTTTAATGGGAGAGCTAAGATTGTATAAGAATAATTAAGTTCACAGACAAGTACTTAAAGGACACAAATCTATACATAATACTTTTGGGATTTGTGCAAGTATAAATATTGCTTTTCATAAAATATTAACACATTAAGAAATGGAGACAAATTAATGTCCAATCACATTGTTAAAGCTTGGGCTCTTGTTAAGCGAACCTTTTTCTCTAAATAAAAATTTTTGCACGAGTTTATTTACACTTGATTTGAATAATAATTTAATCTAAATAATAATAATTTTCAACAAGATTATCATAAAAAAACTAACATTTTGTACAATATTTCAGAAAAACACATATTTTCAACAAGTTTTACCTTAATAAATATAAGCTTTAATATTATAATATTTTGGCAAAGCATGCAGTTTCCTAAAAAAATAAAAAAGCTGATCCTCAATGAATAAACGGTTCAAAAAGAGAACACCTAGCTGTCAAAAAATCTTTACCGCATTTTTTTCCCCTTAACACTGTCCTTTCAATATATATTTGGTATAATATGTTTAAATTTTTCTCCTTATGGTGCACTAAAAAACTGCCAATATAGTCTTTCACAAACATTAAAATATTCTTTAACATTCTGCTTCATAGCACAGCCATGTTTAAATACACATTATCATGAAAATCATTCCTTCGTTAAAATAAGATCTCTTCACTAGTAAATTATTTTTGCAAAATCTGGTGAATAAACATATGAAATATTGCTGACCTAATGGTCTAAATCAAAACAGTTCCTCAATGACATCAAAGTTGCTTTAATTCTAATCAATGAAACTCTACTAAACCAGATAATTGCATGAGAAAGCAAATTAGAACCGGAAATTCTTCTCGAAAACACTGACAATGGAAACTGTGTTTTGAGATTGAGAAAGTGGATACATAATATACAAATAAGTATATCAATTATTATCTTTGAGAAGTGAGTGAAAGATAAGGGACAATTTTAAAAAGGAGCATATTTTCCATAGCATTGTTCTCATGAGCTTTTTCATTAATAAGGGCTCAGCTACTTTTCAATTACAATCCCGAACTTGGCACCTGCTAAAACCATATTCCATTTATTTTTTTCTTTTCATTTTCTTTACACTTTTGCTCTACATAGCTTTATAAATCAATATTTTTAGATAGTTTTTTTTTAAGCAAAAAAACTGAAGTCGGTAACAGGCTATGTCAGATGCATCCTAATTATTAATGTTGGTTAAACATTTAGTCCACTTTTACTTCGATTTTGGATATATTAATGCAAATTATTCAATTCACAAAAAAGTTACATTAAAAACTAATATATTCTCCCACATTTTGACATTATGAAGCATTTGATTGATTTAACATTTTCAGAAAAGGGTATGTGTGTTGTAATCAAATAATGTTTCTACAGATAGTTTCTGGTAACTTCTTATTTACAGGAAAATTCTGCCATCATTAATGTTAAATGCTAGTAAATGGCTCGACTATTTACTTATCTCATCAAAAATCATTACATTATATGATTGAGCCAAGCTATATGCACAATAACTTAATCCAAAAATGAAGTTTATTAGTACAAAAGCCCCTTGTAATACCACTCAATAGGGGAACCATACTGAATTTCAGTCATATCTAAACTATACTATACAAATGTATCAAAATATGCAATTATAATTCGCTATTTAAGATTAAACCTATAAGCTGCTAAAAAGTAATTTCATTCATTTTAAGAAACGTATTCAGTTCTTAATGTCAATAAAAGATGAAATTTCAGCATTCCACTTCATCATCAATAGAAGGAGACAGTAGGGCCAAAAGTTGGCAGTATGTGCTACTTGACACAGCTCCTAAGTCCTAAATTATTATCACGAACAGGCCGACCCTCGGCTGTGTATTCAGAATTATTGGGTAGAGATTGGTCTGCAGGTTAAAACACGCTGCAAGCCTCATTGGCCGGGTCAATTTATATTTAGTGAATTAACTTCAGTAGAAAAAAATTTCACAAACGCAATACACATTAAATTTAAAATTTTTGGTCAAGATAACATCCTAGAAAGAAAAATTATATCTGAATATTTTCCAATATTTAAAAAATTATACTATTTGACTAGCATACTTTTAAAACCCATATATCTGAGTAAAAGAAATTAAAAATAATCTGTTTCACCTGTATTTTAAAGACAGGAATTCATGTTTTTCTATCAGAGACAACACAATAAAGACTAATTAATTCCAATAAAAGAAAGATTAGTGTTAAAGGAAAGTCTATAATTGAAATGACATTTACTATCTTAAATTTTTTAAATATTTCTGTACAATGTGAAAATATAGATTAAGCTCTGCAATGAAAAGGTTTAAATTTTTTTTCCAAAACACTAACTTAAAATCCAAAATGAACGAAAAAATTTTCAGATTACTTAACATTTTATGGCAAGAACATTAAAACATCTAGTGGAAATGAAGAAGAAACTAGATTTAGTCAAATTTCAGATTTAGAACGTGAAGGAGGTTTAAATGGGATGAACATTTTGAAGAAGCCTTTATCCCCATAATTTGAAAAAAGACACTGGTTATACATTTTTCAAAATTATTCATTATATTAAAAGGGTATGATATAAAAAAAAGAATTATGAGCACATTTAACATTTTTTGCCTTAACATATCTAGAACTTATTATTTGAAAATCACAAGGAACAAATATTCTGATAATTTTCAAGAGATAAGGATCCCCCCCATTCTCCCCCACACCTCATATAATATAGAAGACTTATCATATGAAAGGGGAATTTGAAATTCAACAAAAAGTTCCACCACTATATACTGACAGAAAAGCAAAATCTCATAGCTACCCTAATCAGTTTTTACCATACAGGGCATGCACCTCTATATGACTTGGGAGCTATGTTTCAATACAGTTTTAAAATAATACTTTTAAAAAATGCTAAAAGGAACACATGCACATAAGGGTAAGAAACACAAAAAGGATAGGAAAAGAATGAAAAGAGAGAAAAAAGTTTTGACATTTGATAATATGTTAACACATTGGAAACTAAAAACTGAAAAATAGAAAACACATTGATAAAATGAGCTGTTACATATATCCCTGGGGAGGGAAAGAAAGCTGGTTTATAACAATATATGCTACTCAGTTATGTAAAATGTTTGCTTTTAAAATGCTAAACCAACAGAGAAGTTTCAAATGTGTGCTAAGTTCTACAAAATTTAAACATACCTGTTCAAACAAACGTTGCCATAAAGCTCTTGTAATATTTTCCAAATATTCTGGTTTCATAATATCAACAGCAGTAATAAATCTCTGAGCATTCAATGAACCCCCCTTCATAATCAAATCCATCATGTTCTGTAAAGAGAATGATATTTCAAAAGTGTGTCAGTTTTAGCAATAACAGTTAACTTAATTATACAAACTAAGACTGATTATTAAATAAAGCTGAAACATGATATACATTAAAATTGTATCTTAAATATTGAGGAAAAGGGAAAATATACAGTTATTTACATTTATATTCATTTAAGACAATTAAAAATAAATAAAAACAAGGAATATTTGCAAAGCATGGCTTTATACATTAAAGTAACTAGGCATACATTTTATGCTACATCTAAATAAGTATATTGTATGCATATGTCAGCTTTAAAAACATAGAGCTCAGTTTATTTAGCATGGCAGAAGAATTATGACATCAGACACAGAAAATTGTTCCTATGAATGTTTAGTATCCATTTTTATGTGACTATACGTTTAAAAATATGAAAAACATACTTCAAAAACATAACTAGAGACAGTTGTGACAGTAAGTTTGACACTGGATAATTTGCCATACTACAATGGATAATTTGTCATGAGGAAAGTTTTTAAAAGAATCCTGAATTGATGTTGAAAGCCAGAAAATCAGATATATAGTGCATGTATGAATTAGAATATTTAACAACATATCAAAAATCAAGATACTTAGAATCAGTTGCTCTGACCTATAAGATATACATTCTTTCTATAGCTTCTAAATCCCAAGCTGACCAATCATTGCCATTCCTTTACCCATGAAAGATAAGTGGTTGGCAAGGTTCATCAACCTTCTTAGCATCATGTCATTTTAAATGACAAAGAATTTTCCATTATTTAAACAGGAAAGGGTTAAAATATTAAGAATAGTTGTTAAACATATTAATTCAATTTATATCTTGATACAAGGGAATATATTATTTCTAGCCCAGAAGAAAGAAAAAATGTTTGACAGACAGTATTATTATTGTGGGCATTATGTAAGAGAATAGTTACAAAAAAAAAATGATTAATACAAAAGGCAATGATAAAGGAGCATTCATGTAATAATGAATAATAGCTGATATAAATAAATCTATATCCATACTCAAAAGATTTAAAACTAGATATTTATTAAAACTTATTGAATACAAATTACATTAAATGAGCATGCACCATTAGATGAAACTTCTCTGAAAAACAATAAAAAATATCTAGCAGTTTATGTACTATTTCTTTCATTTTTTTTTTTTTTTGGGGGGGGGGGGTAATCACATGGAAACCTAAAACTCTAAATTATTTCATGAATGATCAGAACAATTCAGTAATGAACATTCACCCATTTATTTATTTTTATATCTTTACAATTTTATGATGCTTAATCTCTTTAACCCTTTAAACTATATTCTGAAGTATAAGCACCTAATACAAAGTGGGTAATAAAATGCCTGACACATCAAGTTGGGTTTTGGTAACCTTAATTCTATCTATCATGAACTCATCAGAAGAAAATCACTGATATATTTTTAATTTGAGAACACATGAAGGTCATAATTTGCATGATCATTTAAAGTAACATTAATACTATGTAGTTAAAGTTTACATATAAATTTTGAAAAAAATCTTAAATAATAGAAAGGTCAAGGTCTAAATAAATTTCTTTTACTCTAAAATATCATGGGGAATTATTGATTTGTCTAAAATCAGTGTCAGGAGTTACTGGCAATAATTTAACATACCTCCTGGATAAGATCATCACAGACCTTGTAAATTATAGCTGGTCTTAAGAAGAATTTGCGAAAAAGCAACATATTTTATGCAATTATGGAAACAACAGAAGCAAATACTGATGTTGTTACAAAAGCATAAAAAAGGATAATTCTATAATAAATTCTGAATCAGAAATAACTTTCATCCAAAGGTGCATAGAAATTCTAACTGTTAACAAAAGACAATAGAGATAGAATATCACTGCTAGTAACATAAGGAATTATATAATAATGACAAAATAAAACCTAATTTACAATTCATATATTCTGAGATTGCTCTGACATTAATTTCTAGATTGGCAATGGCTAGCAAAGGTTGTTGATATATTATTAATATTTTATAAATCTGACTATTACTTTAAGGGGAAAAGGACACAAAATCTTCATAGCTCCAAAATCAAGAATTTTAAAAACCCTAAAAATTTAACTAATCTATATTTCACATGAATATTGTAATGTCTTGGATTCCCCTTTCCTAATAAGAGATCACCCCTATGCACAGACTATCCTTTTCCAGGAAAACTTATTCTGAGGAGCTGAGGGGGACACACTTAATTACCCTGAAAATGCAAGCCCCTGGGCCACTGCTGTGTAAATTAGCTTTCCTGTATCTAGCTGAGACTCACTGATTCCTCGAAAAAGAGAGGGGAAAAAAAACCCTTGCCCAGCATCTCTGTCTGCCAAGACAAAATTACAAAGAGGGAGCCTGACTGGCATTGACTCCTGGGTAACCCGGAGAAACACAGAGACTGACTGGTGCTCAGAGAGGAAAAGACCCTGTGTGTAACTGGAGTGTTGACCGCTTGACTGACCGATGTCTATAGCCTGTGAAAGCATGGGGAAACCACCACCAGACCAGCATAAATATAGAAGCACCTGACAAAAGGATAGGAGAGAGAGGGCCAGCATCCAGAATTGACAAGATCAGCAAAAGATTAGGGTGAAGCTGTCCCAGGTGTTGATTGGTACAGGTTCATTTCTTGGTTAAAGACTGAGAGGAGTCTTGGTGAATATTGAGAATAATCTCTCGGATGCTGACTAATAGTCTGAAATAAATTAATATATTGTATATAAGTTTAATATAGCTGTATATATATAATTCTGTCTTTCATGTGTTTTATATATGTCTTGTGCATTGTGGCATCCTCGAGGATACTATAATATATTAGCATTAAGTGGTATTTTTAATGGTAAACAGTTGAACAAAATAATAAAGACTATTCCAGACTAGAAAATTTGAACTACACTGAATTTCAATTACAATGCTACAAAACTGGACACTTTTTATGAAATACAGAAGCAGTAATGGTATGCAGGAAGTAAAACTTATATTCAACAATAAATTGTATTTTCTTTTTAAATAATCAATTAATTTTCAAGCAAGTCTTTTAGAATATCAAGGGAACGACTAACATATAATTTATTTAATATGCTAGTTTTAGCTTTATCCTTCTAATTTAATTTGGAGTTGCCTAGAGTATTTTTTTCAGCCTGACAACAGAGTTTTTGTTGTTAAATCACTTAATAAAACAGTGACACAAATATTATGAATAATTAGAGAATGCATCAGGAAAGCAAATTTTAAAACCATCCCCAATAGTAATACTTTCTTTACTAAATAAAGGCATCTTTTCTTTCAGAGACAGATTTAATAAATTACACTTCAATAACTACTAGAAGAGATGATTTTTTGGGGGAAATTTAAGATTAACCACAGTGACTGCTGAGCAAAATTTGTCAATTATCCTATAGCACCATAAATAGGCTCAAATAGCCAGAACATATTTGACATGGGACAACAGAAAAATCATGCACTATTTCCTGTAACTTGGAGTGGTGGTGAACATGTTTAAAAATATGATTATTGACTTTAAAAAAAACATTTAAATGTCTTCATGATTAATAAGAGTGAACAAGGATAACATTTTTAAAAGCCAAACTTTCATTTACAAAACTATTCAATTAGTTATTTTTACACCAATGTTTTAAAATGAAAATATAGGTTCAATGAGATTATTTACACTTCATCATGAAATAAAACAAACAAATTATTGACATCATTTAAAAGTTTTCTACAATACCATATATAAATTACGAATTAGTTTAAGACATCATATGAAAGACATCTCTAAAATTTCATTTTTTACTATAACATTAGGAAATAAGCTTTAATCTAATATTATGTACTGTGATTTAATACTTTTATTAAATATATTGTTTAATTGACAAAGGAACTATACTTCTGGAACAAACAAAGGCACTTGAAAATATTTCTGTAGTCTTCTTAGATCTTGTGCCATGTAAACACCTTTATTAGGAACCACAGCTGGAGGTGAATTTCCTATTCAAAAAGAGAAAGACAGAAATAAGTACAAGAGAAATACAAGGAAAAAGCATAATTATATGGAAACTATAATGAATACACATGATAATCTCAATATCCATTAATGCATTTTATCTGTTTGTTCCTAACAATACCAATACAAATATCCCCTAGACAATATTATTAGTTTTATGTATAGTAGTTTCAGAAAAAAAAACTCACATGTGAGGATGGTGAAAAATAAAAAAAATCAGTTTTTATTTAGTTTCCAAAAGCAAAAATTAAAAACTACTTAAATAACCATAAATATCTAAAAAATATGTAATCACGAACTTTATAATCTATAAGAGATTTTTCTTTATACAGTATACTTATTTATTATTTTGCTTAATTAATGTAATTAAATACTTCCAAGTGAAAGAAACTTTATAAAACCTACCAAGAGAACATTTTATTATTCAAAATGAATTTTCCTCAGTAATGTAAGCATTTTAAAAAAAATCTATTATTTATGTGAAAAAAGAAAATGCACAGTCAAGATTGAATTTTTAAAATATATTTAACCTATCACCTAAACTGGAATATTAACAAAGGCTATATGAAGATACATCAAAATTACAAGATGCTCTTCTTTTTTCAAATGTTATCGCACGAACCATTATTCAATTTTTAGTTACTGCATATGGAGTTTTTACATTTCACAGTATTTATAAGAAAGTCTGGCAAATAAATAAAATATAAGGCATACTTAATTATAAAATGTAAAGGGAAAAATGTTAGATGTAATTTAGAATCACTTCTCAAGATCTGAGAATTTGATAATGAGTTTAAAAGTAATAAGTACATTCAAGGTTTATGATAATGCATGATCTTTAATCAAATTTCTTTGAAAAATTACAACTGCAAGAGATAATAAATTATTTGCTATTAATTGAAATTCAACTGAATTTTTAATATTACATTTCATTTTATCATACATATACAGATATATACAGGGAAAAAATATCAATTCATATAAATAGATATAAACCTTTGATAATTTCTCCAACTAATCAGCAAATATAAATTTTCTAAATTGATATATGGTGTACATTACTCCTGCATAAGAATTTTTGGTTGCAGTGATAATTTTTTTTTTTTTTTAATTTAAATACATTCAAAGCATGCAATCAGAATTTTATACACTAACATTTAACTGATTCTATGCACGAAACTCCATCCATTTCAGTGCACTTATTAGCTATCATTTTTGATGTTACATCAAAAAGCCCATAATGTGAGCAAAAAGAGCATCTAATAAAGTTGCTGTTAAGTGTGCTGAAGACATGCATTCATGCAATCTCTTCATTCTTTGCTTACTTATACTTCATAAGTTTGATTACTTCTGTCATTTCTCTAAGCCAACAATTGTCAACCTTATTAACCTCCCCCCCCCCCCTTCCCTCAAATGTGTGAAAAATAAAATGAACATTTTAGAGTCCCCCAGATCAAAACTTAATAAAAGTAATAATAAATAACTTCAGGAGTGACTGGCTTAAACTATTAGGCTGTCTTGACCGTGAGTTGTTGCAACCCCCTTGAAGGAAGTAGTTCCAGGTTGAGAAACCCTGCTCTAAACTATAATTTTTTTGTAGTTATAGCCATAAAAGTCGTTTGTAGAAGAACTATATAGTTACAATAAATTCAGTTATCCAAAGAAAGATCTTATCAGCTATATTATGCTCAGAAGCATTACAGATTGAAGCAAATTCATGACTGCTGTTGGATATACTGTAGATATTTATACTTCAGCTGGAAGATTTGCATAATTTAGAAATGTTGAGCAGCATTTCTATTGATAATCAAAAGTTTTCAGAATGAGTAAACTGAAAAATTCTCACAAGAATAAATCATTACTTAAAGTATATTACAATTAAGTCACTAACTTATGTCAAGAGAATAGAACATTGCAGTGTTTAAGCATAACACTGCAGTACTGATGTAAAGCAACACTACAGTATTTGAAGTAGTCACAATAATTATCGTTAATAAAGTTACGAGTTTAAATTAAAAAAAAACAAAATACAACTACAGAATAATAGAAGTTAAGTTATATCTACAAGATTTATAAGTTTTTTTTTTTTTTTAAATGAGTACAAAAACATTCGTAAAACATAACAATTTAAGCAATGTCTCAGAAAAATGTTTAAATATGCAGTTTCAGAATAATAAATTTGTCATAGATTTCTAACCTGAACTCTTCATAACTCCACCTAAGAGCATAGGCTTTAATTTCAAGTTGATACTCCATATCGGTTTATAACGATGAATCACCTATTTTAAAGAGAGTATTAAAGAGTTTGATAGATAATAAACAAATACATTTGCATTATAATTAACAAATATTTATATATGAGGAACACACAGCACACAGAGTGAAAACCAGGAAATAGTTATTTTTAGTCAGAAACTGGAACATACATAAAATAAGAAAATAAGAATATTAAAATTATGTTGTTGAAGAATGCTAATTATAAATACCTCAAAAGCAAGATATGAATACGGAGATATTACATCATAAAAAAATTCTATAAGAACAGGCAGTTTTGACATTTTTAAAACTATTTGTTAGCAACAACTCGTAATCACTTCCTGTGACAATTTTCCGTGCTTATCGTCTCGTGTTGATGTTTTACTGTTGACATTAAAATTCAAACAGTTGCAGTTAACATGGTCAAAATTTGAACTAAAAAAAATATCAATGAAAACAGGAGAGCATTGAGTGAAAATATTCGTTCATCGTGTGAAAATATTAAAAGCAATCACACTTTTTTTAAATACAATTTTTGTTAGAGATATAAGTTTGATCTACTTATATCTTTCAGGTCAAACTTCTGTATTTTTAAAAATTCTCACCCCCTAAAACATGAATCAATACTTATCCAAATAAAACCAATTTTAGAACACTTGGTGGGTTATCCGATCATCAAATGGAAACAAAACCAAGGGTTTTAAAATGTTTGGAGCAATATTCAACTGTAACATAGCGATCTGTTTCTCTCGTTAATCGTTTTACTATTACCAATTCCAATGCAGTTGTAATATTTCAAGTAATAGTGATCGAATTAGCGATCAGTTTGAAAAAGTCACTAGGTAAACAGGGAATCACTTACACAGCGGACGTTTACGTCTTGATACATAAGCAATTTTTTCTCCCCCCTCCTTTTGCGATGTATAAGTGGATACATTCAATAAAAAAGATCCAGTTAAGATACATAGTACTGTCCGGTGACTGTTTTGCCCTTTGACCAGGTAGGAAAAATATTGTATCATGGGGATTCCAAAAACGGTGGCCACAACTTTTGCTGCTGATGGCACCTTTTTCTCTTTCCTTTGGGGTGAGTTCACTTGTTCAAACACATCTTTTGTTTCTGCTTGGTGGTAATGCATTAATGTTTCATAAACTATTACAAAAGGACGCAAAAATCTATCTGGATTTATTTTTAAACAGCTCCAAATTATGAATCAAAGTGTTCAATCTTTCCCCTTTTTTGATCGATTGTTAGCAAACGCGGCTCCCTGCTTACCAACAACTTTCTCGTAGGATACAAAATATGACTGTGCACGCTCTGATGGGATGCCAACAATCTCACAAATCTTATGCACTTTTACTCTTCTATCCTTCATCGCCGTATTTATTCGTTATTTTCTGGTGTGAACTCAGCAGGGCGACTAACGCATTGAGCATCACTTGTGCTCATTCAGACACAATGAAAATTAACAAACGATTCTAAGCGAAAATCATTCTAAGCGAAGGTGCAGACTCGTCATAATATTTATCAAGCATTGAATAAGTTTCTGCCACCATTTTTCTTTTAAAAAGTATTTTTTTATCATCACGCGGAACTCTTTATTCTATATTTATGACTTATTAAACGACCGAATGAAGGTAAACATAGATTAATGAAAACATTTCATAGTATACTTACCATCGTTAAAATTGTTTACTCATTTTTTAATCACAGGCACCTGAGATATTGGGGCATCCTTTCAGGTCGGCATTTCCTGGTTTTGTTTTCATTTGATGAAAGCTTATGCTTATTTTTCAGCTTTTCGATTGGAATCCCTTTCCTAAATTGCTAAAATCTTCCTTGGTTTGCTGATGCTGGCTGGTAATATCACGGTTCCTCAGTGGTGACAGATCAAAAGCAATGGACGTGTTTATGATTCACCCTTTCTCCTTCGAGCTCCTGATTTTAATAATGCTTATCCTCTCACTGTCAAACACACTCTATATCTTTAGGGCCTGTTCACATAGGAGTCCGTTGCGTAGCGTTAAGGGAAAGATGACGTTGAGACGAAAATAAACCAATCTAAGTCTACGGCCACACGAGCGATTTTTCCCTGAGAAACACAGCTGGAAAACAAGCCCCAAAATATAGATAAGCTTCTGTAACATAGGGGTGGCCAAACACAGCTGTTTTTCCCTTTAGCGGGGGAGTTGTCTGTCGCATTCTCAAGGTCGGCCGCTGGAGGATAGAACCAGACCTATTTTTTCTAGCTGGATTTCAAGCTAAATCGGTGGCCACACGTGCATGAGAACAGTTGCCGGTAGTATTCAATACGTTTACGTAAAGATAGGGTATAATGTCCAGAGCCTGATTATAATAATTTTAATCCGATTTTTTTAATTATTCCCATTTCTCTTGCTGCTATATTCGTGTGTTCTAGTAATTTTTTATACTTAAATTTTTTATATTTAAAATATCATGGATTATTACTTGGATAGCGAACTTTTGATCTTAGAAATAGAAAAATATCCATGTCTTTATGATGCACGGACAAAGGATTTCAAAAACCGGGAACTAAAAAGAGAAACATGGATGACCGTAACAAAGAATGTTATTGGGGAAAAATGGGACCAGATGGACGAAAATGGAAGAAATAAAATTGGTAATTAGTAAAACAAATTAAATTTTATTTTTTAAGTTACAAGTTATAACCTAAGTTCTAAGTAGGTGATAGTTATAACTAGATCGTGGATTATATACAATTGCATACAATATTTTCTGATTTGCATGTGTCTTTCTATTAAGTATATTATAAATAAAAATTGCATTCGCTTCAGAAAAAATATATTATATAAAAGTTATATCCCCGCTTTACACATCTGAACAACAACAGAAAAGGTGACTGCCTACGTTCGGAGCCAATTTTTTTAAAAAATTGCTTTTGTAAGGATTTTTTGGTCTCATATGGTAAAACAGCATTTAAAAATAAAAAATAAAAAAAAACTTTCCTGTAAACACCATACTTTTTTATAAGTTGGTCAATTTGAAGTAATTTTTAATGAAATTTAGCTAAAACGCTTATCACTCTGAACAAAATTCTAATGCTACTATTTTAATTTCCTTCTCACACATGATATATATAACAGTTATCTTTAAAATGACCTACAATCTAAGAGAAATTATAAAATGCAAAAATAATACAGACAATTTTATGTTCCAATATGAAAGTTTTCCCCAATTCGTCATTCCTTTCCTTATAAAAACAGCCCCAAACAAAAAACTATTTATTATACATCAATTATTGTACGTCATTTCATTAACAATAGCATCTAAAACATTTCCTGAAAATTTTATCAAATTATATGCATTATTATCTGAAATATCATGATAACGGTAGAGATTTGTGCTAAAAAACATAATTCTGAGAAAAACGCCTTTAAAGTTGTTTGTCACTTCAGTTTTGTATTAGACGATGTTTTTTAAAATAGCTATAACTCTGCTTCTAATTGATGTAGAATGAAAATCTAAACGGTTTTGAAAAGAGAAAAGATTGAATTACAAGATTCTTGCAAAAAATAAAATTGACCAAAATGGTAAAAAAATGGACGCATTTAAAGCTGTTTGTCACTTAAATTTTGTATTAGACGATGTTTTTTTAAAATAGCTATAACTCTACTTCTAATTGACGTAGAATGAAAATCAAAACTGTTTTGGAAAGAAAAAAGACTGAATTACAAGATTCTTGCAAAAAATTAAATTGATCAAAGTAGTCAAAAAATGGCATTTTCAACGTAGGCAGTCACTTTAAGTATATTATAAATAAAAATTGCATTCTCTTCAGAAAAAATATATTATGTAAAAGTTATATCCCCGCTTTACACATCTGAACAACAACAGAAACCTTATTTTAAATATGTTCTTTTGTTCAGGTAAGTAATATTTAGATCAATATTTAGATAAATAAGTAATATTTAGACCTATTTCTATATGATGTGCATATTTATATTTTTAAGTGTATATTTGCATGGATATTTTGCCATTTTTAAGTGTATATAATCCGCTGTCTTGTTATAACAAGAGGGCATTATACAAAACTTGCTAGTATACAATTTTAAAGAATTTGATACAAAATTATTGCTGTTATTAGTTAGTAGCTTGTACTGTGTACTCGTAACAAAACAGTGAGCAAGAATTAAAGGTAAAATGAATTTATATCCATTTGTCTTTCATTTTTAATTAGTTTAATTAGTATTGTATCAGTTTAATGTTATCGATTTTAGTCAATTTAATTCATTAATGGTCATTTTTAATAGATTTTATCGTTTTTTAATACATCATTATTGAATACACATAGCAACTAATGAATTCTACATTTTGTGAACATTTTTCTTAACGGTTCGGATATAGCGAACCACCGGATATAGCGAACCAAACCTTTGGTCCCTTGAAGTTCGTTATAACGGGGTTCGACTGTACTAACATCGATTGCAACGATCGATATCAATACTAACATCGCATTACAGTATCACTTTTTCTAATTGCAACTTCAACCTTAGATAATAGAGTTTCAAATGAAGATATCGACATTCTATAATACTCAAAAAACTTGTCTGGGTATCCTTTCAGCTTACTGTGTAGAAGTGTAAATTTTCCCTTTACTGATCTCTCACTTATAAGAGGATGTACCCAGTACTTTCTTTGACGTCGACGACGTTGTCGGCGAACAATTAATAAAGCACATAACGCGTTAACAGCATTTTCATTTATTGAAACTGGATTCATGTTGTACTGCAAAGCACAAACGACTGACCTCGCATGAAGAAACCGCACGTGTGGCCGGCGTAGATTTTCAAGATGCGGGAAAAGTCCCAGCGGGGGAAAAAAATGTCACATGCACGTGTGGCCGGCTGGTGTAGATTTTCCAGCGCGGGGAAAAGCCGTACCGGGAAAAATCGCTCGTGTGGCCGTAGCCTTAGGCGTTAAAAATTTCATTGCTAATCGTTTGGAGGCCTATGATTGGTTTATTTTCGTCTCAACGTCATCTTTTCTTTAACGCAACGCAACGCAACGGACTCCTATGTGAACAGGCCCTTACTCTAAGGCTCTAATGGAACAAATCAAAGTTTATTCAATATATTTTTCGACGGTTTTTGAGAATTTTAAACATGTGATAAAAATTTGTTTCAGCATATTTACTTTAAGAGGTTCACCTGAAGCTTTTGCACGGCAGCTTTCAAAAACTTCAATAAAGTTCAACCAAGATTTATTACGCTAAATGGCCAAATTATGACTACCCATTCTGTACAGTGTTGGGTCACCTTTTGCTCTCAATATTGCTGTGGTTTTCTTTGGCATGGACTCTATGAGAGGTTGGTTGGTGGCTTGAGGAATGTAAAACCATATCCATTGAACTGTACTCTCCAGGACTTCCCCAAGACTTGATGGTTCTGGATCCAACTGTCTGATGCCCCTTTCCACTTCATCCCACCACTGATCAATTGAATTGAGATTTAGTGACTGTGGAAGGCAACTGAGCAAGCTGTTCTCCTTCATACTCTTCAGAATATTTGTGGACAATGTGAACTTTATAGCGTGGAGCATTGTTGTTCTAGAAGTATCCATCTCCAGCGGCGTAAACCATTAACATAACTGAAGTGGTCTCCTGTCTTTTCGGGAGGGCCGCAGTAAACCTCCGTCATCTACGAAATTCCCCAAGCGTCTGCCAACTAACTTAGTTTCTTTGTTTTTATCCCGCTCAAACTTTCTGCTGAGTCAGATCGAATGTTCTCTAACTTTCTGTGTTACATAACGTTAACCCCTTCATCTGAATAATCTTCCGTTAAAAACCCGACCGTCAGGTGGCGACCTCTATTGGTAACTTTTGCCATCAAAAACTCCGCTTCCTTTTCGACGATATTTCGTGAATTAATAATATTTAATTGCCAATTCCCATTTTTTCCAAACAAAAGCCCCCTGTTTAAGGTTCCCCAAAGTTAAGACATTTCATATATATATATATACATATACAGAGGCTGTTCGCACATTTTTTAGACGATTTTGGTAGCGGTAATAAAAATTCGTTTGCTGCAAAAGAAATAATTGCAATTGTACTATGTTTTTAAAAGTCAAAATTATCGTCTGCGGCTTGAAAGTTTTGTTTTATTCAAAATGGCGTTTTTAACAAAGCAGTGGTTCGAAGGCTACATTTATGCTCTTTCCGAAGAGAAATATGCATACTCCATTATCCAAAAACGATGTGAGAGTCATGGTTTTGTGGTATCTAAAGCGTCGATAGGTAATATCGTCAACAAGAAAGGAAAAAAACGTCAAATTGGAGTCTCAAGTGGGACAAAAATTCCAAACAAGTATCCAAGGAAAAAACGGACATCTTCGACTATTGAAAAGGTACGTTGTTTAATGTTAAAACAAAATCCCCCAAGTCAAAGGACAGTTGCAAAATCATTAAAATGCTCGGTGTCCACTGTAAACAAAATGATAAACGTTGATTTAAATCTTAAGAAAGCGATAAAACGCAATGTGCATCGTCTTCTTCCAAATCATATCGCTGAACGCAGGACACGCTGCAGAATTCTATATGAGAAACACTTATCCAAAGAAAATGGAAAACAATTGTCACAATAGATGAATCATGGGTGTATTTAAATGATTGCAACAAAAAAAGAGCCATTTATTATCATAAAAGGGGAGAAAAAAATTTAAGTAAATGGTTCAAAGAATCGAAAGAAAGTTTTTCTAAGGGATTCATGATTGTTGCTGGTTTTTCTTATAATGGCAAGTCAAAAATAAAGAGAGTGGAAAAAAATGTCAAGATTAACTCCAAATACTATCAGGAACATATTTTATCGCCAATTTTTCTGAATGAAATACCATCGCTTTACCCACAGTGCCATCAATCTGTGAGACTCCATCAGGACAGAGATAGCAGTCACTCAAAATCCACTGTAAATTTCCAAAAAGAAATGGAACAAAAAACTGGTATCAAGGCCATACCCTTCACTGATATCCCTACTAAATCTCCCGATGTATCACCTATGGATTTTTGTGCTTTCGGACTTTTAAAATCTGCATTATCCAAACGTTGTCCCAAAACCCTTACAGGACTCTGGAAAGCTGTTCAGGAGGAATGGGATAGAATACCTCTTCTGACACTTCAAAAGGCATTATTATCCTGGAAATTGTGGTGTCGAAAGATAGTTCAGAATAAGGGATGTCAAATAGAACATTTAAAACACAATTTTATGTAATTTAGTTTTGTGAATACAATATACATCGTCTAAAAAATGTGTGAACAGCCTCTGTACACTATCTACCAATAAGTATTTGGACACACATGCAAATGACGATATCTGCGGTCCTGATATACGTCACGCCCTCCGCCATTAAATATCGTGTAGGAAACACCATTTTCATTAGTCGCATGCAAGATTCCATGAAGTGCAGACATATCTGATTTCAAGAAAGGTGTAATCATCGGGTATCGCAGAAACGATCCTTAAGGGACATATCTAGCGAGTTTCATTACCCAAAATCGACAGTGACCTATGTGATTCAGAGGTGGAAGGTGAGCGGTTATTGTCGGAATGTGCCCCGAGTCGGCAGACCCACGGAACTAGGAGATAGAGACCGACGGGTGCTGTCCAGATAAATTCAGATGAACCGCACCCAACCGATGGCTCACATACTCCATGAGTGTCAACAGGCATCCGAGAGTGCTATTTCGACGAATACCATCCGTAAAGAAGCACATCTGCTTGGTTTTGATGGTCATGCTACCCGCCCATTAGCCTTTGATCACAGTCCAACCGCACTGCTTGGTTAATGTGGTGCAAAGCACGTCGAAAGTGGACCATAGATTAGTGGAAACGGGTTCTCTGGAGCGACGAATCAAGATTCACCCATTACCGTTCGGATGGCATGGTCTGGGTCTGGCGTCTGCCTGGAGAATGCAGACGGACGCAGTGTGAATAGGCCTTTAGACTGTTCCTGACCGGATATTATGAAGACAGAAAATAAAAAAAATACGCTTATATAAAAAAGCATTTACCTATTTTAAAATTTAGTAATAACAGATTGCACAGCAGAATCCCTTTTCCTCAACAATACATTTATTTGGCATGTGTATTATAGGACATTTAACCAAATGGAATCATAAGGAAGATCTTACCTTAGGAAACCCCTCCCCAAAAAAAACGAATTTTCATTCTGTGCCATTTTATTTCATCTGTCACGCCTGCATAGCCACTATCACATCCTGGATTTGTACCAAAACATCCTGCTTTGTAAATGAAATAAATATACAGGGTGTCTCAAAAAACCTTGACATATTTAAAAAAATTATAAAAAAAATACAAGGTAGGAACTGTTAATTCACAGATATATTAGAGTTTTTTCAGTGTCAAAAAAGTTCAACAGAGGGCGCTAGTTTTTCCGTGAAAGCGAAAGTTGTAAGATGGCTAAAGTCATAAATGGCTATTTTGTTGTCCCACAAATTTCTTATTTACATCCCAAAATCATTTGGCAACAAGACGATGCACCCCTCATTGAGGTATGATTGTACGAGACTTTTTAAATGAGGAATTTCCAAACAGGTGGATTGGACGAGATGATCCTATTCAATGGCCGCCTCGATCTCCAGACATTACACCTCTTGATTTTTTTTTTCTTTGGACATTTGTCGAAGAAAAATTTTATTCAGAAAAAGTTAACAGTCTTAAAGAACTCAAAAAACGCATAATCGCTGCAATTTCATGTGTTACGGAATCCATTTTGGAACGCACATGGGCTGAAATGGATTACCGACTGGATATTCTTCGTGCCACAAAAGGAGCACATATTGAAAATTATTGACTATACTAAAAAAAACTCTAATATATAGGGTAAAACTTATGTGAATTTCTAGTTCCTACCATGAGTACTTGCAATATAAATTTTTAAAATGTGTCAAGGTTTTTTGAGACATCCTGTATAACAGTCTGAAATATTTTCTTTTTTGAGATTACATAAGCTATTTTTCAGGTACCAAAATTCTTTCTAAAAGTAGCGTCCCCTCGAGTTTGGTGACGCTTTATGATGAGAAACGTTTCATGTAATTCGAGTTATGATCCGAAAGGCCTTTCATGGGAGCAGTTTTCAAAATAACCGATGCCGTTTGTACAATGGAATAGAAGCTCAGGAGTTAATTATCTCTTATGTCATTTCTCTTGCCAGCAGAGTAAAGACGTAATATGCAATTTACCCACGAGACACCACCAGGGCCCGACTTAGCCCAATTGGGGCCCGGGGCAAAAACTTCTTTGGGGGCCCCCCTCTGCTTCACTACTTCAGTAATGAAGAACTTAATACTTATTACTAAACTTTCTATTCGATTTGGGGGCCCCCTCTGATGTGGGGGCCCGGGGCAACTGCCCCGTATGCCCCTGCCTTAGTCAGGCTCTGGACACCACTAAACTAAACAGCAATCTCCTTTGAAAAATCCAAGGCAGAACTCGCTGACACCTGGTTTAATTTTAATATGTAACTGCTAAAGGCCTTTATAGTGAAGTTAGAGAAGTTGTTCTAATTGTTCAACTGTGGTTGAGGAAATTGCCGACAAGGTAAAGTGACGTATCGTCGCTTTGAAATGGTGACAGGATCATTTGTAAGTTAGCCTTACCTATGATTCAAAACATGACAAAAAGTTAATAGTGAAAAACTCATTAAAGCAGGTCATCACGTGCTTATAATAATCGTATATGATTAATTTTAGATGATGGATCCCCAAAGTTTCGAAAGAAAAAAAAATTCCCTGATGTGCTCTCAATACTTTATTTACATACTATACACAGGCGCTTTCATAATTTGCTCAAATCGATAATTACAAATATACACACAGAGTTCATGAACTATGCGAATCCGCGTTTGTATAGCGTTATTCGCACAGAATAATTCGAATGTTGTTTTTTTTTTTTTAAAAATTAGAATTGAGTCTTGTGCTACCTGCATTACAGAGGAGTAGTCCCGAAGTAGATTACCTCTTAAATCATTCCTCTTGACATCTCAATTATTACGTATCGTGTAGTCTACCTACGAAAGAGCTATCACTTACCCATTTTGCATACTCATCTTTGAAAAACCAAAAGAGCATCATACATCAAGAGCAGGTTTTGTCTGATTCTCCAGCAGCGAAAGACCCCTGTAGTCTGAAGAAGTTATTAGAATTGTCTGAAAGTTGTCTGAGAGAAAAATGCTTCCAGTGTTATTGAGATACGGTAAAAACATTTTGAGTCACTTTAGGAAGTTTGTATTTCAGTAGTCCTATAGCTTTGGAAGTCAATCATACCTTAGCTATACAGCCCAATAACAAGAAATATAAATTTTTATCAGGTCTACATTATTGTATTTAAAGAACGAGTGAATTTTGAGAAATAATCAGTGAAAAGCTGTTGCCACTGTATTCAATTTAGAAACACTACAAATACTGACAGAGCCTAAGAAAAATTTTGTCTTTTACCGCTATTTAGTCCTGCGAATAGAAATCGAGGTTGTACTACTGCTGTTCAAGCACAAGTTTCTAACCATACCCAAAAATGTCCTCATTTGCTTTACTTGCATCGTGGTCAGATGATAAAGTAATATCTCACCAAATGTATATTTTAAGTTGAAGTAATTGACGAGTGGCAACGTTAATAAAATATAACGATCTACTTTTTATGTAAGTTGGGTTGGCAACAAAGAAGAGCAATCATGGCAGAGACGGAACGAAAGTAAGCGACGAATAAAAATAATTGATGTTCTAACCTTCTGATTGTGGATTATTATTATTTAACACGCTCCCAAAACACCTCAGTGGTGACCCGGACGTGATATTCCCTGTCTACGAAAATTTCTTATCTTAGAAACAAAATAAAACAAGCACATTAAATTCATGTTTACTAATAAATATCGAGGTCAGCATCTATCGGTATTTACGGGTAAACGCTAAAATGTTACCAAATCACATAGATGGATATTGTCCGAAGACATATCATCAAATAAACAACGTATTTTTCACTAGTTTCTCACATTTTTAACAGAACAATTATACCACTTTGGTATAATTATTTTCTTTAAAATAATAGACTCTTTAATCGGAACAATGCTATTAAATCCAAGATTTGGTTTGTTTTTTCTTGATGAAATAAAAAAAAATGTGATATTACGAAATTTAGATATAAATTTGAAACTTCACAACAAGTTCTTATTCACCAAAGCAGAAATTAAATAATCATACAAGCTTACATGAACTGACGAGAAAGCCCATACCGTTTGTCCTTGTTATTTAAGGTTGCTTTGTACTAACCCTCTTGGAATCGTTCACTTCAATGTTAACCCATGGAGAAAATTTGTCTACATTTACAGCTACATAAATGCTGATAATCTATACTAATATATAAAGAGAGAGCAGATTTTGTACGTGGAGGGTAATCTCCGGAACCACTGCACCTATTTGAAAAATTCTTTCACTGTTTGAAAGGTACATTATTCCAGATGGACATAGGCTATATATTATGTATATCTGATCAGTAGAAATAAAGTTAGGGGGGATACTCTAGATTTGTGTGCACGGCCGCCATCTTGGATTTTTCCGCCAGGGTTTGGCGCATTTCGCATGGCGATAATTATTGCGTTCTGGTAAAAATAACCCAATGTCAAATTCTCTAATTTTAAGATCAAACAGTTATTTCAGATGTGATCTTTTAATTACAGTATAATAATTTTAGGTCAGATCTTGGCCTTGACCTGGAAATCTGAGTCAAATTGACTAGACTCAAAAGAGTAAATTATTTTTAAAACTAAGAGTCTTTTTGTTGAAACTTTTTGAATCCATATCAGTTTTTCGTTAACTTATTAAATTTAAGTTGCTTTTAATCTTGTTTATCGATTGTCAATTAGTATACTATAATGATACACCATTTCATTTATTTGAAGTAAAAATTATCTGCCATCATTTTTTCGTAAAATGTAAAATACAGTATACATTTTAAATACAATATATTTTAAAATATTTTATAATTCCAAGTTGTAGTGGATTACAAATAAATTTAAATAACTGAAGTTCAACTTCTCTCTCCCCAGGAACCTAAATTAAAAAGTTAGTTAAGGTTAAGTTATTGGTTTAGGAAAAGGGTTTTTTTTTCTTATTTCCAACACAGCAGGATAAATGGTCAAATAATCCTTGTCCCGATTTTATTGTATGCACCAAATATTTGGTTAAGGTCAAATCTGAAGTAAAATTTCATTACCACAATGTCCTCAAAAAAAAAAAAAAGAAGAGGATCTGGTTACTCACCATAAATTTATGGGTTCATAATTATTTTACATTTTTCAAAGCTGAATTTTAGATAATTTTTAAATTGCAAGTTATTTAGGTGGTACGAAAATGCTGTATTTTTTTTCTAATTAGCAATATATTGGCATAATATTTTGGTGATTCATTGCTATTAGTCAAAAAGTTAGGGCAAACTAAATAGATGGCATTGAAATTTTATCTGTAAGTAAAATTCATTTGACCAAATTTTTCATATGGATCATAATTTGAAAAGGTAGTTTTTAATTAAAAATGACAAAAAGAAAATCTCAGTCCAACGATTAAATGATTTTTCAAAAATATTTCTAAGTTTCACAATTTAAAAAGGTCGTTTTTATTAAAAAAGCTAAAAGAAAAACCCAAAATTTCCAATATTTGAGAATGATTTTTTTCAGAAAAAGTGGTTTTTATCAAAAACCCAACAATAAATCTAAGTCCAACGTTTAAATGATTTTTCAAAAAATTTTCTAAGTTTCATAATTTAAACAGGTGGTTTTTATTAAAAAAGCTAAAAAAAATCAAAGTCCAGCGTTTTGAAAACACCGCTTAAAACACATTGGCGAGAATTTTTCCACTCCTCAAAACACGGTGAAATCGCCAAGTTGGCGCAAAAAAATCCAAGATGGCGGACGTGCACACAATTATTAAGTAACGTAATATTAATTTGAATATTATTTTAGGTGCTTAAAGTAATTAAAAAAACATTCTTTACTTAAAATCCTTTTTTTATTTTTGTATTTTTATTTCATCTCTTACTCTAATTTTGAGATACCAATGTGTATCTATAAACGTTTGTCCATTGTAAACGTTTATATTGTAAACGTCTATATTGTAAACGTTTTGTCAATTAAACGTTTCTCCAAATGACAAACGTTTAATCTATATCTATCTATATATATAAAACAGTTCCGTAACTCATTCATTCATTCACTGACTGACTGACTGACTGACATACAACCGCTGGACCTAAAGGGCTGAAATTTTGCATGGCGATTCTTCTAATAGTGTAGGTGTGCATTGAGAAAGATTTTTCAAAAATTCTTCTTAGATTTTTTTAAATTAAATTTTTAAGCTGTTTTTGTAACTTTTTTTACGTTTGCATTTAAAATAATACATTGAGGGTTATAAAATTTATATCACAAGAAAGATCATAAAAAATCCTTCAAAATGAAATTTTTTTCGAATTTTTACCTCCATTTCCTGATTTTTCGTGAATTTTTAAAGATTAATTTTTAGAATTTAATTTATTAAATGCTGATCACGTGATTTCTTTTTCTGGTACTTTCAATAAATTTATCGTCACGTGCGTAACAAATAAATAAAAAAAAAATATTTTTTTCTCTTTCTAATGCAGCAGACGATTGGATATTATCCAAAAAAAATGCATATCCCTTACGATTTTTCATAAATATATATACATAGATAGTTATATATTTTACATCAATTGTATACATTGATCTTCGCATTTATTATAAATATATATATTTATTTTTTGGCATAAATTGCATACGTTGACCGTTGTATTTAATTTGAATGTACTCCGTAGCGAAGCGCGGGTTTTCAGCTAGTAATCAAATAAAAGTGGTGTTTTCAGATAGCCTGAACTTTTCTGCACCTTGCAACAGGATTCATTTTATAAATGTCGTCCACCAAAGGAATTGATGAGCATTTAAAACACACTATACCAGATTCCCCCCCTCCCCCAATAATTAAAAATTTAAAATATTTGCATTATTTTTAAACGAAAAATGCCCTAAGGTGTACAATTTATTTTTATATTACGGAGTACAATTAAAAAAAATCTTTAAATCCAAGTCGGCAATCCTTGGACACATTTTCTCCATAGGTTAGCATTGAGATGAGTGAATCGAATAGGGTTAGTACACAGCAGATTTAAAAAAGAATCTGGATTCAATGATTCCAGATCTAGTAGCAGAATTAATTTTATTATCTTTAAATGAGTATTGCATTAAAGTTACTTATCATCATTTTTCGATAAAAAAATTATTCAAATCAAATTTTAGGTTTCATAGTAACGGCTTTCTCATCAGTTCATGGTAGGGTCTCCTACATTTGGAGAGAGATTTTTAATTACCATGCAAGTGTTTTTTAAAAAGCTTTTAATTTTAATCTATACTAATATATAAAGAGAGAGAGCGGATTTTGTATGTGGAGGGTAATCTCCGGAACCACTGCACCTATATGAAAAATTCTTTC
This sequence comes from Dolomedes plantarius, assembly GCA_907164885.2. NCBI lineage: Eukaryota > Metazoa > Arthropoda > Arachnida > Araneae > Dolomedidae > Dolomedes > Dolomedes plantarius. The sequence goes on from OU015498.1 coordinate 89,457,018, forward strand.
ACTATTTGAAAGGTACATTATTCCAGATGGACATAGGCTAAATATTATGTATATCTGATTAGGGGCCTAAGTTATATCTGATTAGGGGCCCTATAGTTAGGGGCCTAAATGTTGAACTGATGCTTTACCTTTTCAACTTTTCTTTTGTCAACCATAGTCAAGTAACCATAGCAACACATCAAACGATATTTTCATTCATTATCAGTAAAATATTTAACATTTGAATTTTCTTTGTCAACCATAGTCAAGTAACCATAGCAACACATCAAACTACATTTTCATTTATTATCAGTAAAACATTTAATATTTTAAACATTCAAGTGGAGGAGGTATTGATAAATACAAAACGGATACAAAAAGGATTAGTTAAAAAACGTTTGAAATTGGCAACGTTTAGGGTTTATTGAAGAAAATTACATTTGGAACTACGCTTTTTATTGGACATTTAAGGTAAAAAAAAAGATTTACAATTTATTGGCTATCAACTGGAGATTTATTGGTATAATATTACAGAACTTTATTTAACTTATAAACTTTTATGTTTTGAATTTATGTACAATTTTATGCTCAATTTGCGTAAATTGAATTGAATTATTGAACTTTATTAAAAAATCAGTGTGTTTCATTGAAACTGTGAAATTTATTGATTATTTCGAATAGGCCTATGTTTGTTCTTTTATAAGTGAAAAAGTATTGGTTCAATTGAGCTGAAATTTTGTATAGATATAGTTGATAGTTCAGATTAAAACATAGGCATATTATTTTTGGAAAATCGGGCCCCGGAGTGTTTTTAAATAACGTTTTAATGATTTTGCCCCTGAAAGTTGCTTATTTCGACAGCTTCCGTGACTGTCCTCGCTGACAGCGAGACTATGGGGCCGAATCCTACCAAAATCGGCACGCGGGTGGCCTCGGACACGATTCAGTGCCTGACGTAGCTGGATTTTTGAATTTTGAACTTTTAAAAAGTTATTAAATTTTTTGTGCCATTTTTGGTGCTTTTTTTGTCTGTGGACTCTGTAGTGGATAAGCTATGGGGCCGAATCGTATCAAAATCGGCATGCGGATGGCCCCGGACACAATTCAGTGCCTAACGTAGCCGGATTTTTGAATTTTTAATTAAAAATGTTATTAAATTTTTTATTTATTTTTATCGAAAATCTGACATGGGAAGATTGCTTTACTCATGGACAATTATAAGTTGGTCTCTCTAGGTCAGGAAATGCAGAGAATCAATTTATTTTAAAACCTCAGAAAAACGAAACAAAAAATGTGGTATACCATGAAGTTTTAAAATAAATTATACCTACCTAATATCTACTAAAGATAGATAATTATCTATCTTTAGTAGATATACTAGTCAACAGTGAAAATGTAACAAGAACAAGGTGAGTTATTCTGTACTAAATCGACCACGCTGATCATGAAAACGACCATGAAAATCCTCGATTAGCTCTAGTTTTCGATATATGAGGGGGGGGGGCATATCAGTTAATGATAAGCATTTCCTTTGTGCCTTCCCTATATTGCCTTCGAAATTCCGCGGATGGTAAAAAACATGACGTTATCAGCTATCAAGAACATGCTGGGTGTATTGTTGAGTGTAGTCTATGTATAGCCTAAGTGGGGAGGGGAATGGAGGGGCGAAGCGTGTGGTGGCAGATGACCTTCATGCGTTGAGGCGCAGTTTCAGTTCAGTTTCCGTTCGTACCGGTCGCGTTCTTTGCATGTAAAGACATAATACAACAGTACCATAATAGTGATTCATTTCAGTTTAAATTCGTGTGTGTGATTCAAAATGTCTCGCAAATGTGTAAACTCTGCTGATAATTTTTTCTATATTTGTGGACAGGTGACGTTAAAATCCCAAAAGCGAACAATAACGCCAATGATTAAGAAGGCCTACAGCCTGTACTTTGGTTGTGGAATCAGAGACCAGGACAAGCCATGGGCACCGCATATATGTTGCATTTCTTGTGTCGCTAGTCTTAGTTCCTGGTTAAAGCATAAAAGATCATCAATGGGCTTTGCTATCCCCATGATCTGGAGAGAGCCATTAAACCACGTAAATGACTGTTGTTTTTGTATGACAACTCGAGTCACACATGGTATTTCAAAGAATAAAAGGTTAGCTTTGACATATCCTAACATACCGTCGGCTATGCGACCAGTGCCTCACGGAGTCGGACTGCCTGTTCATATCCCACCTGAGTCTTATACAGTAAGTGACGACAGCGGTAGTGATTCTGGTGCTATTTCCACACCTTCAAAACAGAGTACACCGAAAGATCCTAATTTCTGGAGCAACGAGGAGTCAACACAGCAACATAAAATCACACAATGTGAGTTGAATGATCTGGTAAGAGATCTACAATTACCGAAAGTTAAAGCCGAACTGTTGGCGTCTAGATTGCAGCAGTGGAATTGTCTTGAGCAGACGGTAAATGTGACTGCGTTCCGTGACCGTCATACTCCCTTCCTTCAGTTTTTCAATAGTGAAAATAATTTGGTATTTTGTAGTAACATAGACAATCTCATGGCAGCTATGAAAATTGACTACAAAACTGATGAATGTAGACTTTTATAGATTCATCAAAGTTAAGTCTAAAAACTGTCCTTCTGCATAATGCAAATTTGTTTCCATCTGTTCCGATTGGTTACGCAGCTTACACGAAAGAAACGTATGAGAACATGAAGCAACTGTTATGCACAGTAAACTATGACAAGTTTAAGTGGCAAATTTCCGGTGATGTGAAAGTCATTGCCATATTACTTGGTCTGCAACAAGGTTATACCAAATTCTGTTGTTTTTTGTGTTTATGGGACAGCCGTGCAAGGGCACATCACTACAGACAGAAAGACTGGCCTGTGCGTCAATCAGTTAAACCTGGAACACCCAATGTTTTATATGAACCACTCGTCGAATCAAGTAAAATTATACTCCCTCCTCTTCATGTAAAACTGGGCCTTATGAAAAACTTCGTAAAAGTGATGGATAAGACTGGGGAAGCATTTTTGTATTTGTCTACAAACTTTCCACGTCTCAGTGAAGCCAAAATTAAAGAGGGGTTTTTCGTTGGTCCCCAGATACGCAAACTGTTTAAGGATGAACATTTTAATAATATTCTCAAAGGTGATGAGAAGTTTGCCTGGGATTCCTTTGTTCAAGTGTGCAAAAACTTCCTTGGAGAGCATAAGGCAGAAAACTATAAGGATCTTGTAGAAAATCTTCTGCAGTGCTACCATAGACTGCGGTGCAACATGTCTTTAAAGATACACTTCTTACATTCACACTTGGACTTCTTCCCCGAAATCTGTGGTGCTGTTAGCGACGAACATGGCGAACGCTTCCACCAAGAAATTTCGGCGTGGAAGAAAGGTACCAGGGAAAGTGGAGTCAATCAATGTTAGCAGATTACTGCTGTACGCTCATCAGGGAATCACCAGCAACAGAATACAAAAGGCAGGCAAAGCGATTGCACCATCAGTGACGTTCCTCCGAGGGAGAATTACAAGGTAAATACATACATAGGCTTTTAAGGGCAATTCTGAAAAGCTTCAATAACTAAAAAACGAGAGCTAAACTTGCATTTTCATTGTCATTTCCGTGTTCAGCACCCTTGTAAACATAAAGATGAACTGCTTTCATCAATGTTACAGAAAAAAAGTGAAATTTTGTTGACTAGTGTAATTGTTCAACCCGGACAAAGTCGGGACGGGCCGCTAGTTTGATCATAAAATAATTTCAAATCTGCAGTGATAGAGAAGAAAAAATTTATGCCCCATATAATTAAAAATAACTTCGGAAAAAAAAATCAAAATTTTAAAATTCATGCGCTTTAATTTTAAATATCAACCTTCATAGGCAGAAAACAGAGTTCGAAAACATGCATTTGCTAATCTGAGATTAGAAAAATAGTGGGAGGTAAATCCCCTTAGCTTAACGCTGGCACTGGAGATCAACGATGTCAACTAATGCATCATCTTAACAATTATTCATTTGCGTTAAAAAATTAAGTATGACAATATGAGAATTACGATGCACTTTAAAAAAAGTATTCGAATTCCAGTAAAAATAAACAATACGTGCACTAAACCCTATTACAGTTTTTAAAACTAAATGTTTTGTGATAATTAACTTTTCACAAGGGTAATCTCTGCTTATTTTGTTTGTGGACTTCTGTCGCCTTTTATGAATGCAATTATATATTAAAATATGCATAGATCCGTCAGCTAAATTAACGCGTAAAATGCATTTTACGAGCTAACATTTTGACTCCTCTTAATCTACCATAAACATATTAAGTTGATAGTAAACTTTTGTTTGCATATCTAATATTCTACTTTTGAATGAGACTTTTTCAGTGAGTCTGGATCCCGCAGCACCGAAATTCCGGGTCCTGTATAAAAAAGCGGCATATCACTGTATGCACAGAAACAACAGCGGAACTGCATTTACGATGTCTAGAATTTGGGATAATTTTTACAAAGTTTCATAATCCTCTTCCTCACTGTCGTAAGGGAATATATTTTGCTTGGTAAATACAGAAGGTCGTTCGCACTTTACGAAAAGGATTTTGTAATTTATTTTTGTTGTTTGCATTTTGAGATAAAAATTTGGCAACTTCAGAATAATCGTCTGCTACTGTTTTGTTTTGATTGGAATGTAAAATAAAAGGTTTATTTTGAAAATGACTCCTAAAATTGATAGATGGCTCGAAGGTAGCGTAACTGCGTTTTCCGAGGAGAAATATTCGTATCAACAAATTATAAAGCGGTGTAAAAAACACGGTTATGGCATTTCAAAAAAAAGGTATTTATAATATATTAAATTGGAAAAGAAAAAATACGTCTAAATAAAAGTAAAAATGGAGACAGGACCGCAAACCCTCATCTTAAGACTGTTCGAACGTAAGTAAATATCAAGAAAGTGAAGTCCCTGATCCTAAAAGAAAATCCGCCGACTCAAAGATCCATTGCATCGAAACTAGGAATGTCTTCTGGCACTGTAAGTAAAATCATTCATAAACATTTGAAGTTAAAAAAGATGTTTAAACCTAAAATTCATCTGCTTTCTCTAAACCATATTGCTGAAGGAAAAACAAATTGTAGAAAATTATATGAATAACACCTAGCTTCTGAAGAATGGAAATTTGTGGTAACACTCGATGAGGCATGGGTGCATTTAAGTGACTGTAATTAAAAAGAGATCAATTTTCTATTGCTCTACTGACGGGAATGATCGTGCGAAATGGCTTTGTCAGTGTACAGTAAAGTTCACAAAGGGATTCATGATAGTTGCAGGATTTTGTTACAACGGCAAATAAAAAATCAAAAAAGTCTCAAGTAAAGCCAAAATTAATTCACTCTACTATCGGCAGAATATTTTAGAATCAATTTTTGAAGAAGAAATTCTAGCCTTACATATGGAAAGGACATTGATAAAGTTGAGCTTCATATGGACAAAGCTTCTAGTCACCCGTCTAAATCAACTGCCGCTTATTTAGCTAAGAAAGAATCAGAAACAGAAATAAAGTGTATCCCATTTAATGAAATACCTGTGAAATCCCCTGACGCTTCTTCAATGGACTTTTGTGCTTTCGGTTTATTAAAACGAGCCATAGGAAAGCTGCATCCAGGAACATTGAACGGACTTTGGAAAAACGGTCCAAGAGGAATGAGGTAAAATCGACATGACACTACTAAGAAAAAGTTTACTTTCATGAAAAATTCGAGCTAGAACTATTGCCAAGAACCATGGCCATCAGATAGAAGCAAATATCCGCAAAAAATACGGCATTTATACATAAAGCTGAACTATTAAAATCGTTTCCATAAAGTGCGAACGACCTTCTGTATTAAGGTATCCGACAGCGTTCGGAGACTTTTTTTTTTCAAAAACTGTACTAGCGAAAATTTTTGTCTTATTTTTCGAAGGAATATAGCCCCAATATACAAAAATGTTTAAAAAATAGACCACAACTATGCAAATTTTTACAAAATTGAAGAGTTTTGGTCGAAATTCAGCAAATTTCTACATAAAAGGCTCTAGCTCTACCCCCCCCCCCCCCCCCCCCCCAAAAAAAAAAAGAAAAAAAGTTATGCATATATCATAGTAGTAAACCAAAAGCTAATCGATATTTTGAAATCTAAAAGCAATACAGGGAATTATATGCAATGACATGTAAAATTCCAGTCATTTCTCGTGAGATTTTTTTTTTTAATAAATACAGCTATAAATCAACAAATAAAGGACCTAGAGCCAAATCTGTAGTTCATTAGACTCTTTGCATTATCAAAAACCTACCTGAAAAATTTCCCAGACAAATCTTGATTCTATTTTGAGTTATCCCAAGAATCGTTTACGTTTTTGAGGAGAAACAAGTTCTTCGGAAAACTCAATTAAAATTTTCACTTGCATTGAAACTGACAGCTTTTGCTATTCTTTAAATCCCTCTCATTTCTTTTTTGATGATTCTCGGCCTCATCTCGATCTTTCTCTGATCGACGACGTCAATGGTAACGAATTTCACACACTTGGTTGAATATTAATAATCACAAGATAAAAAGAACTTTTTATATACCATGTTTTTAAATTTTCTGCTGAATCATATAAACTTGACAATTCTATGTATTAATAAATACTTTTTAAAATTCTTTTTTTGATGAATTTATCCCATCAACTTGAAAGAAAATGAAGTTAATTGGACGTTAACTTGCATTTAACTTTTCGTTCCCGTTCCGGTCAATAGATGGCTGCACCAGTCTACAAAACAAAAGTAATTGAAAATAACTGAAAATTAATTTAATTATGCTTAAAGATGGCTAAAAGTATTAAAATAATGCATTGTCATCGTGTTATGAGCTATTCTAAAAGTTTCAAATGTCTAGCTAGTCGGGAAGTTAGTTAAAATCGATTGCAAGATTTGTTCTTGACAAACACACACACACACAAACACACAAGAAAGCAAGTTAATAAACACATGGTAAAAATATTTTATTCGCACGACTCACAAACAAACACAATACTCAAACCTATTCACAAAACTAATTTGCACTATTTACATTAACTAATTTCTACCCCGGACTAATTTCTACCTAACTCTGACAGAGAGCAAGCAAAAACTCAGTGCATCTTCGGGGTCACACTCCCACGCACTGTCCTCTCTAACATCCTGACGTATACTGACCACCGTGGGTTTTCCCCCTCATAGGACCCCCAACGGCATCGTCTCCTTCTCTCGTAAAGGGTGCCACACTCGACAATGATCGTACAAAAATAAATACAGTCGAACCTCGTTATAGCGAACCCGGTATACAGAGGCTGTTCGCACATTTTTTAGACGATTTTGGTAAGCGGTAATCAAAAATCGTTTGCTGCAAAATAAATAATTGCAATTGTACTATGTTTTTAAAAGTCAAACTTATCGTCTACGGCTTGAAGGTTTTGTTTTTATTCAAAATGGCGTTTTTAACAAAGCAGTGGTTCGAAGGCTACATTTATGCTCTTTCCGAAGAGAAATATGCATACTCCGTTATCCAAAAACGATGTGAGAGTCATGGTTTTGTGATATCTAAAGCGTCGATAGGTAATATCGTCAACAAGAAAGGAAAAAAAACGTCAAATTGGAGCCTCAAGTGGGACAAAAATTCCAAACAAGTATCCAAGGAAAAAACGGACATCTTCGACTATTGTGAACTAACTTTTCTGAATGAAATACCATCGCTTTACCCACAGTGCCATCAATCTGTGAGACTCCATCAGGACAAAGCTAGCAGTCACACATCAAAATCCACTGTAAATTTCCTAAAAGAAATGGAACAAAAAACTGGTATCAAGGCCATACCCTTCACTGATATCCCTACTAAATCTCCCGATGTATCACCTATGGATTTTTGTGCTTTCGGACTTTTAAAATCTGCATTATCCAAACGTCGTCCCAAAACCCTTACAGGACTCTGGAAAGCTGTTCAGGAGGAATGGGATAGAATACCTCTTCTGACACTTCAAAAGGCATTATTATCCTGGAAATTGCGGTGTAGAAAGATAGTTCAGAATAAGGGATGTCAAATAGAACATTTAAAACACAAGAATTTTATGTAATTTAGTTTTGTGAATACAATACACATCGTCTAAAAAATGTGTGAACAGCCTCTGTATAACGAACTTACGGATATAACGAACGAAAATTTTGGTCCCGCCGTTTTCCAATCGTACGTAATTTAATTAGTATTGTGCAGTTAAATGTAATCGATTTTAGTCGATTTAATTCATTAATGATCATTTTTAATAGATTTTATCATTTTTTAATACATCATTATTGAATACACATTGCAACTGATGAGTTATACATTTTGTGAACTGTAGCATTTTTCTTAAGGTTCGGATATAGCGAACCACCGGATAAAGAGAACAAAACCTTTGGTCCCTTGAAGTTCGTTAAAACGGGGTTCGACTGTAAATAAATAAATAAAAATAGATTTCAAAAACAGAAATTCACATTCTTTAAGAAACGGGAATAAAAAAAAACCACAACAAAAAACAATAACAATAAAAAAACGGAATTTTCATAAAAATCGACGTTTTAAACGTAGTCGGATACCTTAAATTGAAGATAAAAGCTTCTGAAATCCCAAAAGATTATAATACAGGGACATATATGCTCGGGCTAAAAGTGTCCAAAAGTTACAGGTACATAAATGTTGATAATCATATAAAATTGGTATTGTCAGATAGCTTGAACTTTTCTGCAAAGCTCTACAGGATTCATTTTAAAAATTTCGTCCACCGAAGGAATTTATGAGCGTTTAAAACACACTATACCAGATTTTTCCCCGAATAATTTAAATTTTAAAATATTTATTGCATTTTTAAAGAAAAACGAAGAATGTACACAAATATAAAATTTTTTTCTCTATGACGGAATTTTTTTCTCTATGACGGAATTTTTTTTCTCTATGATCAATTTAAAAAAAAAAAAATCTTTGAATCCAAGTCGGCACTCCGTGGACAAATTTTCCCCATAAGTTAAAATTGAGGTGAGCGAATCCAATGGGGTTAGTACATAGCAGCCTTAACGTCTCATCTATTAGTTCAAACGGAAAGCACCATCACATAAAAAAACTGATACGTCGTTGGGAATCGGCTGTTAAAGCCGATATCATGAAGTGAATGTTTTGCAGTTCTCACGCTGAGGTTAGTAGAGGCCCCAGCATTGAATTGCGACGTTATTTGCACCAATGTTGCGCTTCATTTGCCTGATATTATTGTCGACAGAAAACGGGCGGTCACGGTCATATAGAGTCATTCGACGGGATGTTTTACTGGAATTCTTCTATTCGAGGTACACCCTTGAAATGGCCGAAGTTGAAAATCTAAACTCTAAACCATATCTCCGAAATGCTATGACCCACAGCAAGAGCACCAACTATCATACGTCGTTGAAATTCACCTACCTGAGTATCGCCTGCCATGCTATTGGCTTTTTAAACATCTCCTAATGTCTGTCGCTTATATAAGCTGCTTGCGGACGGAAGCATTTACAAAGAAAGTGAGTACTGATGCATTTTCAGAAAGTGATCGTCTATCCCTGTAATTCTGGCACTTCAGTGTAAATATTAACCCTTAACTTACGGGGCCCATTTTTTCCGATTTCCTCTCTAGAACGGGAAATTTCATAACCACTTTGTAAGAACGGCCATTAAGGGGGCTATATATAAAAATAAATAAATAAATAAATAAATAAATATATATATATATATTACATATATCATATATTAATATATATATATATTAATATATATATATATATATATTATATATTAATATATTTTATATATTAATATATATATATATATATATATATATATATATATATATTAATCTATATATATATATATATATATATATATATATTCTTGGGCCCGTATACTTGGGATACGTGTTATCCGAACCCGTAAGGAAAAGGTTAAGTAAACATGTTTGAATTATCAGAAATATCTCAATGGTGAAAACGTATGGTTACTAATGGATATGCCAAAATGCATAGAGCACTCTCAGCTGGGCAGAGCCAATTGCTAATATATACACCTTCAAAGCCCTGGAAATCTTGGACCTCTGTTTCGTCCTTGTAATGGGCTACTCAGCAAGTCACAGCTGATGAGTACTCTTGTGGGAAAGGAGACCATGAACCCGAAATCTAAATTTTGCAAAGTGAAAGATTTGAGTGTTCAGATTCTGTTTGATCAAAATAAAAATTAATTCTCAATTGTTATTTTAAAAAAAAGGGAAATTCTTCCATACATTTTCATAAAAAATATAAGGAAGATTAAATTCAGACCCCAAAACTTATTTTTAACCTATCTATATATGAGGCGGTGAAAGGCAAAGTCGTGTAAGTCAGTAAGTCAAATGGTGTAAGTCAAAAGAGTTTAACTGCAAAAACTACAAAACATTCCACCATAAATTGAACAAATTATAATTCATAACAATTATTACAATATTGCAAATAATAACTATTTACAATTACACTATAAATTGAACATGGAGATTACATATTTGCTCCCAAATGAAAAAAGTTGAAAATGTGACTTACACCACTTTGCCTTTCAACGCCTCATATATAAAACAGTTCCGTAACTGACTGACTGACATACAACGCACAGACCAAACCTCTGGACCTAAAGGGCTGAAATTTTGCATGGCGATTCTTCTTATAGTGTAGGGGTGCACTAAGAAAGATTTTTGAAAAATTCTTCTTAGATTTTTTTAAATTGAATTTTTAAGCTGTTTTTGTAACCTTTTTTAAGTTTGCATTTAAAATAATAATTTGAGGATTATAAATTTTGTATCACAAGAAAGATCATAAAAATTCCTTTGAAATGAAATCTTTTTCGAATCTTTACCTCGATTTTCTGATTTTTGGTAAATTTTTAAAGATTAATTTTTAGAACTTAATTTATTAAATGCTGATCTCCTGATTTCTTTTTCTGGTACTTTTATCGTCACGGGCATAACAACTAAATAGAAAA
>OU015498.1:89468148-89510648 GCA_907164885.2 Dolomedes plantarius
CAGCTGCCTCAGAAGCTTTAACTCATTTTTGTCACTCTATTAAACCTACCATAGAAATTTATATACATAAGAATACTGATCAGACTGTAAGATGACTGTACTTCGCGGGTACAAGGCAATATTTGAATATCAGTGAAAAATACAAGATCTCCCTTAAATGCCTTCTCTTTACTGAAGGAATCAATTGCATTTACTATCTGCCTATTAATACATCTGAGATCCGGGAGAATAAAAGCTGAGCTTCGATGCATGTAGATAATACTGATATCGATTCTATAAACTACCCAGGCTAAGATGCCTATAATATTGGAAATGACTGCTGATAATATCGATCCCCATGTATAAGATATGCAGATAAGATGCCAATAATATCGATACTGATTAATTATTATACGGAACATTATGAATAATATACGACATGATGCCGATAATATCAATATTGATACGGATTTATAACCCAACCTTATCCTTTATAATATTAACTATTTGCTTTTAATTATGTTTTATGCCAAGGTTGTAAAGCTACAGCCTTTTGTAAGATAATTTCAAGGATAGCATATAAGCGTTTGAAAGGGAAACGTAACACACGGTAGTAGCTCCGGGAGACAAACTGCGAACAATGTTTTAACCACTCAACAACAAACCGGCCTTATTTAGACGCATATTCAACACCAACATTTACCAACATAAGTAAAACTGGAATCAGAGCATAAACAGCCTGTTTTTAATGTTAAATGCTAATAGAGTCATAGGAAGTGTGGCACGGAGAAACACATTTAATGAGAGATTATTTATCCATAGAGAATTTTCCTGACATTGATCCGTAGTGTAAATCTAAGATTAACGGTAGCAACGTATAAACACTTCAATGTGGCTGTAAAATCCGTCATAACGCTCTTCTCACATACTTCATGTTATTTTATTTTTTTCCCCTCTCTCAGAATCGCTGCATAGGTAACGCCCCAGCGATCAGACGCAATTGCGCCTCGAGAGAGATTCATAACGCCCGGTAACATCGAAGGGCCACAGTATCATTAATACCCAGCAATATATGAAAACAGCGGCGTGCCTCAGTCCCGCACATCAGAGTGGGAGAGTTTAGAGGCTCTGAGGCATGAAGGATGAGTGATGAGTCGGAAGCTTGGCGAGTCAGCTAACCTTTCGCTCGGATGCGAGGGAAAACCTCCGTGCATCAGGAAAAGAAAAATCACTCTTCGTTTCTTTATGTTTTCCCCCTCTTTAAAGTGGAGTTAATTTGCCGGCCGACTAATTAAAATATTTTGGCCTTGGTCGTTTGCCGTTTCTAGCACGAAATTTTATGTTTGGGAAAAATTGTAGCTGGGGGCAGCTATGATGTGACAGTGGAGACTGTAAACGCTATGTGTAATATTCTTCAGGCTTAAGTCTACGACTGTAGAGCGTAATCACTGCATGCTATGTCGATGACTGTATGAACAAGTAGGGGAGTATCTGACATAAGGGCACGGTTGACTTTCAAAGCACTCCATTTCTACTAAAAAATATCGATTTTGCAGTTTTAGAAGTAGGATGCTTGTCTGGCGGTATATTTAAACAGTTATTTATAAGCAAACCATCTATGCCCTTGATTTGTTGGTCTTATCTGAATTTTAAAAATTTTGTGCTCTTTGTTTGATTGGTAGGGATACGTAAATTTCGAAACAAGAAAATACAGTATATAAAATTTCGCATTTACTCGCAAAAAAAATATAAATTAAAAAAATTCTCGTTTATTAAAAAAATTACAATTTTACTTACTTTGATGGGTAAGTATCAAAATTATTATTTAAAAGCTAACATTGTAGTGGTCTCCACATTCTCTTCTTTAATTCTTTGCCTTTTGTCATTAATTACTATGTTGTACGTACTAAAATATCTCATCATCTACTCTGTTAACGGGACTATAGAGGCTTTCTATAGCTGCCTTTGCAAAGTTAAGGTAGCAGCATTTCGTTGCAATTAAAATCTATATAACATCGACAGAAGTCTCTTGGTTGACTACTTAAGTAGCTGAAATACCCTTGACTATGGCGCTCAAGAGTCAAGAGACGTTCTTAAATCTACTAAATTGTCCCATAAAACTTGATGGTTGATTTTTACAATTAGATTTTTAGGTTAGACTCTGGTACGGACAAACTATCCGAGGGAAATGCGGAGCAAATCCGAAGGGGAGTGAGATTTCTCAGTTATAGACCTCGGATGGCCTTAGTTAAGCTATTATGCATATAAATTATCACTATTATTACCTAATTTCACTTAAAAAGGCCGTTCATCACCCAGTTTTCGATTAAAAGTAGTAAAGAAATAATTTTCGCATTTATTCGCTCATATCGGTAAATTTCGATTTTATTCGCATCTATTTCGTAAATACGAAAATTACGTATCCCTAATGATTGGTAACATTCCAGGCGCATCTCTAATACGCATTTTTATTTTAAATAGATTCTTTATGAATTTGATGTTCAAGTGTATCAGCAAGCATAATTTTAATCATATACGTTTATTGTGCAAAATTTTACATGCGATCGCGTGGACTTTGATATTTTGAATGGAAAAAAAGGTCTATCAAAAGGAAAAGAATTGCCATAAATGCTGTGAATATTTATGTTTGATTCTAAGGGTATGGTAAATATCGAATAAATAAAAAATCCTAAAAGAAATACGCATAAGAGTCTTGAATAAAATAAGTATGATGTTTAAAAATATTTAAAATTACTGAAAACATTTTAATATACTTAAGTAAAATTTATTTCATGGGTACTTGAGCTTATTTACAAGTAGCAAAAGTTTCATAACGACCCATTGAATATAATGAAAAAAAATCCTTTTGAACAACTACTGTTCCCTTAAAGCTTTAATTATGTATTTTTCAACTAAGTTATAACTGGAGATTGTGCATGTTGACACTTCCATGCATTATAAAATACTCATTGGTCATACGAAGTGTTTATCTGAAGTTTCTTAAGTACTGTAACCTATGTCTGTTGTTATCAGTTTCAAAGCTAAACAAGTTTGGAAAAAATATCTAACTTAAAGCGTATTATGCATAATTATTTTGAGCCTATACAACAGAGAAATGAGTAAATCTGATTAGAACACATAGTTCACACTCTATATGACAATCCCTAGGCACAAAAACGCTTATCTGTAATCTTCAAAGGCTGCGTCATTACCTACAGCTTTGCGAGAAAATGAGGAAAAATTTTAAATTAAAGCATTGTTTATCCTCTTTAAATTAAGATGTAACACTGAAATGAGCAAGTCTGTTGATTGGAAATTGATAGATTTCTTTCTGAAATTTCACCTATAAAGATGTATACCTGTTGTTTCTAACATGCAACGCTTTGATGCTTTCGACCTGCAGCAGAAATCTTAGACTAGATCCAGAAAATACAGCTTTTGAGACAACAATGAATTGTGCAAGCCAGTCGACAGAAAATTTTAAGCTCAATGCGACATAGAAAGACATAAGAGTAAATCTTAGAGTTCGTTATGTACTAAAAAGTTAAATAATAAAAAAAATTTCAGGCAGTCTCTTCTAACGAAACTACCGCGGGTTATTAACGTAGGATTAGTTATCGTTGCTTACCTCTTTTCTATGTATATATGTATTTATTTTTAAGTACGTATGTACAGGTGGTTATCAAAATAATGGAAACACTAAGAAACATCATGAAAATCTTTCTTAATACGGCCCAGGATCGCCTTTGTCATGTAATACCACCTGATTCAGCTTGGTATTGGATTATACAAGTCTTGAATAGTGGTTAAGAATATATTATACCATTCTTCAGGGAAAAATCATGAAAGTTCCTGTAGAGATACTATGGTGGATATCGATATCTGACTCTGTCCGCTTATACAGATCACAGTGGTTGGATGATATATAATCGGGGGAATTTTACAGGGCAAAATAAGATATTTGACTTCTTTTTCATGCTCTTCAAACCAATACTTGATAGATTTAGCTGTATGTATAGGGGGATTATCATCCTGGAGAATGCCATCTCCTGCAAGAAACAATGTTTGCACCATAGGATATACTAGTGACCTAAAATTCGACATAGTCCTTCCCAGTCAATCTCCCTTTGAGGGTTACAATAGGGTTCTGAAGAAAACCATGACATGCCATCCCAAACCCTGATAGATCTACCTCCATGATTGGCAGTTGAGATGAAACAGCCAGAATATTGCGCTTGTGTAGGTGTTCTCCAGACATACGCACGTCCTGTTGCGAGGAACAATATGAACAATGATTCATCGGACCAAATGCCGTATCTCGACATATTACTGGACCAGGATTTGCGCTCGTGGCACCATCGTGGACGATATTTTGTATCATCATCTATTACAATTGGATTGGGAATAGCTACTCTTCCGTAAATGCTTTGTTTGTGAAGTTCTCTTCTACCTCTAATGGTTGATATCGGAACATGGAGATGCAGATTGAGCTCTTCGGTCATTTTGGATGGAGTTGTTTTCTTTCTTCATGTCACAATCCGCTTCAATATCTCGTCCGTCTCTTTCACTCAGCTCTCCCTTTTGTCCACTATTCTGTTTGACAAATGATGTTTTTCCGTGCACTCTGTATGCTATCATGACTTTCGATACCATAGCTCGAAAAACACCCATTAGCCTGGGTGTTGCAGTTACAGATACTCCAATTTAAACGCGCTCCAACAATTTGCCCTTTCTGCAAGGTCTGAAAGGTTTAACATCTCACGCTGTTCCCCACAAAAGAACGATGCCCTTAGCTTCACTACTGCTACCTGACAGTAGAATAATACATACACTATATTATATAAAAAAATGCCGGTGGCCAGACTCGTGTTTTTTAAGGAATATGAAGCACATTCATAAACACCACTAATATTGATAGGCGTTTCCACTATTTTTATAACCACCTGTATATATATGTACATTTATGTATGTCAAAATTTTGACGCATCTTGGCACTTTTCTGTTTAACTTGTCCAAGCGATAGAATGGGTTTGGTGCTACCCAAATTACAAGTCGCGTGGACGGATGTACGGACAGTTTGAGCGTCTGAAATTTTCCTTTCCGCATGGCCGCTATGGAGGAACGTAATCCTACGTTAAAAACATCTGCATAAAGTAATAGATATACTAACCGTAAAACTAAACCACGGGGTTTAAGTTTTATCATGCAAAGTCCTGACATAAAGCACTACACTACGATTTACTACAATGTTTGTCAACAATTATCCTAAGTCCCATTTATTGTTTTCATTATCCATTTCCGTAACTCCGGGTAATTACAGAGAGTGTGTACCTTTCAACAACTAGCAAAGCAGTAACACGCGAAATAATCACCTTGTCCCCTTACGCACTAATCCTGCGAACCATTGCCTCTAATGAAGAGACACGGGGAAAGGAAAAACGAGGCTTCCCTGTCATGATCCATTTAATTCATAAGTCTCCGCACCATTAATCAGTTCACAATAGGAATTCCTCTAAATTGATTACAGGCAGTTCTGCAGCAGTGGCTGTTCCGCCAGGCTGGCTTGAATCTCGAAAGCGATGAAAACAAAACCGGTACTTAAGATGCGCTATACGAAACGATGCTACTACGCGGGACAGGAAACTGAATATGGGATACTCAGAAATCGCAGGCAATTTTATTTTATTTAAAGTAAATATTTACAAGCTGTGTAATGTAAATTTTCGTTTAATAGACTATATAGTTATTTATAGGGCGTGAACGGAAAATGGTGCGTGTTTTTATTTAGTCAACTTGCAAATTTTGCTGGCGACAGGCACAAAATAGCAGGCTCTTTTATACAGTCGGACTCATTGACACAAGAACAGTGGACATAAATTAACGAACACCCCTGCGCAAATTAACGAGCAGTGACAAGAAAAATACAGGTATATGTTTACGGATGCTTCCATAACACTACGTACTGAATATTTTACGGCCACAATGTATTTTAACGGACAATAGACACAAAACCTGGACTACCGGTCATTGTCCTGGACATAAAATATTTTACGTCAAAAGCTTCAATTTTCATCAGGGGCGGCTCCAGTCTAGAGTTTTTTTTTTTTTTTTTTTGGGGGGGGGCAACGTCGGCTCTTAGGGTTATAATTATATATATATATATATATATATATATATATATATATATATATATATATATATATATATATATATAAGAAATAAACATCGTCCCATTTTAAATTTAAACTAATTTAGTATTAGGTCTACGATTATATAATTTTAGGCTATGAAAAAAAAATACGCTGGGCTTTTTTGGGAGAGGCAATTGCCCCTACTGCCCTCCCCCCCTGGAGCCGCCAGTGATTTTCATGTCACTTTTCTTCATTTGAGAATATAAAGAATGCGCCATAACTCAACATCTCTCTTTCTTTAATATTAATTCAGTTTACTTTAATTCTGAAAGTGCATTACAAAATTTTCTTACCTCTTTTACTCCAAGCTTAGGCACAAAGCAGAAATGTCGGCTTAAAAAAAATAGGTCCTTCAGAAGTTACCCAGGGTTGTATGCTGACACTTTTAATATTTTCTCTCCAAAGTACCAAATATGGATTTATGTGCGATTGTAACTATTTAATTCAACATTCTTTAGGATAAATAAGTCACGGCCTCTGACTTTAAGCTTAAAATTTTGTTGTCTGTAATAAAGACTCCAGAAGGGCGATAACGAGGAAATATTCTTATGTTCTTCCTAGCATAAACTGCGGTAAAAGAGTTTTATTCTCTATTTAAAAACATAGCTTTCTGGACGTACAAAAGTAAAATACGCTAAGATGGCAGTCCATCATTAAGACATAGAATTTTAGATTGCTGTAGTGTGGTATAAACGGATCCTTTCCCCGGTGGGATAAAACTATGTAACGTATATTTGTTTTTTTTCTATTTTAAATCGAATTTATTTTAAATCGAAAAGTGATTTCTGTAATTTTTTACAATTAGAATCTTTTAATTCAATATATTTTTAACTGTTACCGCTTTGGCGTATTTAAGCAGGCAGAAGCTAGTCCTGAAATTCTAGAGGATTTGGAATTTATGCTAAATGCCAATTCTGGAAGACTGATCAATGAAGTTTCTTTCTTTTCAGCAGTCGAATTTCTTAGATGAGTAAGCAATCACATTCCTGCGCTAGCCAGTAAACACATACAAGAGAAACAAAACAGTAGGCTAGAAGATAAAAAGTGAGTCCTAAAGGACCTGATAATTTTTACAAAGTGATCCTTTTTTAGAAATAATGGCTAAAATACGCACTACAGCAGGTGGAAAAAACTATATTTAAACCTTTTTTCAATCTTTTCAGATATTTCCTACAGTTTCAATTATTTTCAAAGCATTTCGATAGTTTACCAACAAGCGCTTGGAAATAATTTATGCCCGTGATGATGAAAAATTAACCGAATGCCCCGAGGTAGCAAGATCACAAACGAAACTGAAAAAGCTTTTATTTAACTGACACAAAGTAATTAAATCCGCAACGCTTTTCAAAAGCTCAAACATTGCTTTCTTTGTCGGGCGAAATTATTTCGTCAGTTGCAATTTAGCATGAGAAAGAAAGCAATTTTTGAGCTTATTAAACACGGTTTCAGTTTAATTATTTCGCATGGCTTTTCAAAAAGGCTCTTTCATTTTATTTATATTAATAGCCTGTGGTTAGTGGTTGGTATTACATATATTAAAACTGACGTTGGGGATGGTTGATCGTGGGAAAGAGAGTATATGGGTAAAATAGGATATTTACACGACTACACTACTTCTACCTAATATTTAAGCTAGAGAGCTAATGACAGCTTATGTTAAGGCTGCTGTGTACTAACCCTATTGGATTCCCTTACCTCAGTGTTAACTTGAGGAGAATATTTGTCCAAGGATTGCCGACTTGGATTTAAGGATTTTTTTTTAAAATTGTACTCCGTAATAGAGAAAGAAATTTTACACCTTGGGTCATTTTTCGTTTAAAAAAATGCAAATAATATTTTAAAATTTAAATTATACGTGGGAAAAATATCGTATGGTGTGTTTTAAACAGTCATCAATTCCTTCGGGGAACAAAATTTATAAAATGAATACTGTTGCAAGGTGCAGAAAAGTTCAGGCTATTTGATAATACCATTTTTATTTGATTATCAGCATTCAAGTCGCTGTAAATAGTAGACAAATTTTCTCCGTAGGTTAACATTTAGGTGAGCGAATCCAATAGGGTTAGTACGCAGCAGACTTAAGATTGTACCATTTCAAACATTATAGGGTAATCTTAACATGACATGATACCTTTAACTGCCGGAAAAGTAATGGCTAACTAATAGTAATTTCGTTCTAATACTTCTATGCTCAGATGGCAAAATGTTATAAGAAATTTGCGTGACAGCAATTCTAAGATTCAAGATGTCATGAAAAATCTGTAATTTGTTTTACATAAGAAAACGTGGTACCAATATTTCAGAAAAATAGTTGGCTGTCGCTTACAGTAGTTACAGTAAAAAAAAATATAGGTGAACGAGAATCCGGAATGTGAAAAACTCAATTTTTTTAAGAAAAGTTTCTTGCAACATTTTGCCATCTAAGAACAGACTTTATGATTGATTTTATAGTAAAACAATACATAGCAGCAAAGCTTGCACCCTCCACGATAGTTAGATCTATACGTAGATTATCTACTTGCGGTTTAAATACTGAATTTACACTATCTGATGATGGCCATTGCGTAAGCGATCTAGAAATCTGGCCAGACACTGGCGCTTGGAGAAATACACTAACGCTATAGTTGGAAGGGTGAGTTGGCAATATAGTCCCCTTCCTGGGGGATATGAAATATATTGAGAAAAGTAATTCAAGGTGTTGGGACATCAAACGCCACCAGTAAGAATGCTGAATTTCTCAAAACTATGCTTTAATTATAGGATCTATTTTGACCACTTGTTGAAAAAATAATTGCATTGACAGTAGAAAATCATTTCATGACCAGAGGTAGCCTAGTGGTAGCGTGTTGGCTTTCGTTACTGAGGGTGCTCGGATCGAATCCCGACAAGCGCCATTAAATACCTTCGTGTCTAGGCCGGATATGGGCACGTTAAATACGTAGACCGAAAAGTTCTCTGAGGTCAGTGGGTGGGGGAGGTACGATCCATCTCAGATGTCACCGCTGGGGTTGATCGGTTAAAACTGAGGTGGCAGCTGGCTAAGTCGGACTCAACCCTTCTGGTGCCCCTTCATAAACCGGAGACACACCTCTCACCCCACAAGCCTATATGGACCTGGTCTGGAATTCCGGTCAGGGGACATAAAAACAACAACAAAATAATCTATATATATAAAACAGTTCCGTAACTGACTGACTGACTGACAGATAACGCACAGACCAAACCGCTGGACCTAAAGGGCAGAAATTTTGCATGGCATTTCTTCTTATAATGTAGGAGTGCACTAAGAAAAATTTTTGAAAAATTCTTCTTAGATTTTTTAAAATTAAATTTTTAAGCCGTTTTAGTAACTTTTTTTAAGTTTGCATTTAAAATAATAATTTCAGGATTATGAAATTTATATCACGAGAAAGATCATAAAAATTCCTTTAAAATGAAATCTTTTTCGAATCTTTACCTCCATTTTCTAATTTTTGGGGAATTTTTTAAAGATTAAATTTTAGAATTTAATTTATTAAACGCTGATCGCGTGGTTTCTTTTCTTTTTGTGATACTTTAAACGAATTTTGCGTCACGTGCATAACAACGAAATAAATTGACAAAATTTTTTTTTCTTTCTAATGCGGCAGACGATTGGGTATTATCCAAAAAAATATTAAAATACAGTAAAAGAAATGTACCTCACAGTGTACAATATTAACTGTACTATATGCTTTAGAATGTTCTATTAGATTTAATTTGAATATTTTCTTCTACATTATTTTGTCTATAAAAATATCCCTTGCGATTTTTTTACAAATATATATTTTTTTTGCGGGGAGGCAATAATTGCATACATTGACCGTTGTATTTATAATATATATATATATATATATATATATATATATATATATATATATATATATATATATATTTGGCATTAATCCCATACATTACCCGTTGCATTTAATTTGAATGTACTCCGTAGTAAAGCACGGGCATTAAGCTAGTTTTGAATATACTTTTTTAAACGCAAGTACTCACTGCAAAAAAGTAGAAAATAATAGAAAATGAATTTATTTCAAACGAAATTAAACTGAAAAATAAATAAATAAAACGCAAAAAATATCTAATAAAAAAACATGATATGCACCACTAGAAATTCCCTAGAAAATAAATAATTTAAAAATAAACTACATAAAGGATACAGAAACTAGTTATAGTGAAGGTGATTCTCAAAACTTCAAACATGATAAATTGCAAAGATTTCGCCTTAAATATGAATTCATAAGCAGTTTAAAAAAAATTCCGTCATTCTTGCTCTACAGGTTTTTTAAAAAGAAACGTTTTGTTAATAAAACTTTTTACCGATTAGTACAGATCGGAGCAATTCATCTGTGACACTTCCTTGAAAGTGAATTATACCGAAGAACGATATCGTTGAATTACTTCGAATGCTATATAAATGAAAACTGTTTCGCAGAAAGTATTTATCCCGCGAAATTTGGATCAATTTGCTGGTAATATAAAAAAATTCAAGGTGAAGAGGAGACTTTTTAAATAGAAATTAGTTTAACAGAGTTATGCTTCATTTATATTCATGTGCAACCTGATGTATTGGATTACCCAATGATTTCTCTGCAGTATCCCCGGTTGGAATGCATAGAAATACTTCTAGAAAAACCACCAATACCTAGCTATGTTAAGTTTTTTTTTAAAAACAGGCCTCATATTCTGCCCAATGAGACCCCTTGTCGTAATTTCCCCCCCTCCCCTCAGTTGAAGGGTTCGTTAACTAGTATTCTACCAAACCATGTCAATTTTTTTGAATAAACTTCGAAATTTCATTATTCTGTACAAGTAGGAAGATATCACAGATGACTAATTATTAACCTTTTCCTTACAGGGTGGGGTAGCATGTATCCCAAGAATACGGGCCCAAGAGTGAATATATATATATATATATATATTACATATATATATACATACATACATACGTACATAAATACATATATATGTATGTATGTATGTATGTATGTATGTATGTATACACACACACACACACACACATATATATATATATATATATATATATATGTATATACATACATACATATACACATATATATATATACATACATACATATATATACACTGCTCAAAAAATTTGGGAAGCAAGCAGGGAAGTTAAGAAAACCTTGCGAGATAGCATTGTATTGGCATAAAATAGATAGTACACGCGTGTCAATGCGCAATACAGAAAAAAAGACGTAAAAAAATTTGTAATTAAGCTTTAGTTCTTTGAAAAATGTGGAAAAAACATGAAAAGATGATTTAGGGAAACAATTTGGTTACATGTAAACGATAAAAAAAGTATTGTTTAGAAATGATACTTTAGAAAAGATTTTTAATATGGCGTGTGGTCTCCTCGAACAGCTAAGACTGCTGCACACCTGTTTGCCATAGATGCGATGATGTTATCGGTAAGACTTTGGGAGACTGTTCAACTCCTCAAGAAGTGCAATCTGCAAGTCTCGGAGAGTAAAAGGAGGCCTTGGTCTCGCAGCAATGCTTCGTCCGAGCATGTCCCAAACATGCTCGATTGGATTCAGGTCAGGAGAAAATACTGGCCATTCCATACGCTGTATTGTTTCAGCTTCAAGCATGTTCTCCACAAGATGAGCTGTATGCGGTCTGGCATTATCATGCTGGAAAACAAAGGAATCTCCAATGGCTGCAGCGTAAGGTATGACATGAGATCTCAGTATCTCGTCTGCATACCTTCGGGCCGTCAAAGTACCATTCCGAATGATGGGCTTCGGGCCGCGCGGTGGCGTGAGGTCAACGAAATGCAGACCATTGGCCTACGTGCATAGAGACCTCCCTGATAAATCCTATTACGTGCTGTTTGGCTGGACACCCTTCGTCCTGTTGCCAAGAGCAACTGTCTTTGCAGCCGAATAGCATTGTCTGTTCTGTTTCGACGATCTGTTAACAGTATATACCGGTCATCAGTTGCTGTAGTGGAGCGTGGCCGACCTTGCCCTGGTCGACGTCTAACATTCCCTGTTTCTTGGAATCGATTCCGCAGCCTTGCAACGACACTTCTGGCGACTCCAACAACGTCCGCGACACTACGTTGTGTTTGCCCGGATTCAAGTCTGCCTATAATACGCCATGCCATGGATTCCGGTAAATCACGTTGTTGAGACATTTTCAAGTCACCTTTTCTCAAAAAGAATAACTGAGCAATCGAATTTCACAGTTAAGGCAGTGAAACAGACGTTTCTGCAACATCCCGATTTCCGCCCTTATGTTCTTTTTCTTTTTTTTGACGTCATGAACTTTGATTTGCATATGAAGTTTTCTTCTTCTGTTTCCTGCTAGGCTTTAAATTTGGGAGATTTATTTTATGTTACTTACCGGTGTAAGTATTTGCGTAATTTCGTTAAAACCATGTGCTCTCCTAATTGTTTTGAGCAGTGTATATACATACATACATACATATACATATATATATATATATACACATACATACATACACACACACACATATATATATATATATATATATATATATATATATATATATATATATATATATATATATATATATATATATATATATAACCCCCTGAATGACCGTTCTTACAAAGGGGGTATGAAATTTCCCGTTCTAAAGAGGGAATCGGAAAAATGGACCCCGTAAGCTAAAGATTAACCCTGTAAGCTATAAAAAATTTTAACTTGAACAATTTGGCTTAGTTAGATGTTCGTAGAATCATATCAAAGCTTTTCCGTGTAACATTATACCTCAGAGGTTCACGTATCATAACAATAGACTACAAAAAAAAATTCTATGAAAGACATCTCTTATGGTTAGGCTCACTTTAACTATAGATTAGAACTGTCTTTAATTTTCTCTTCAAAATAAATACGATTGTTACTATAATACCACATCTTACCACCACTCTAAAGCATATACATACTTTAAGGGCATAAAAATATTTTATCCTTTACGGTTATAGGTAAGCTACTAACTGATTGATTAACATTTTAGAAACTTTCCCAATAAAAAAAATGTTTAGACGCTGGAAGTAGATTTCATATATTATGTAAGTAAAACGGAGGAGGATTTCCTACAGGAGGGAATTAATTATCTCTCTTTCCTTCCTCCTGACTAAGAATTCGGCCAGTTCACCTCAAAACTTAAAAAAAAGGGAAGAAAATTCCTCAAATACTCCAAGATTCTTCTCCACAATCTATTCATCGTAATACCTATAATGAATCCCCGGTGGGTTATTCTCTGAAATTAATAGTTACGTCGAAAGAGAGAAGGTTCTACCTGCCGAACACAGGTTTATTGAAAAGTCGATGAAAAGAAATAGAAACATCACGCTGAGCAAACAAGATATTGTATGGCGCTGCCGATTAAGGGGACTATGCCCAAAATTAAATTACATTAATTGCAAATACAAAATGTTATCCGGGGAAAAAGGAATTGCTGTTATCGGTTGTAGTGTAGATAAATTGGGAAAAAACCCTAAAATGAAAAATTTGAGTTTCATGATTCTAGAGGGGATTAGAAATCACCACCTGTGACGCATTTAGACATAAATTACCAGTAGAACTCCTAGAGTAGTCAAAATTCTGCTTTTAATATTTCTGCCTAAGATTTCATAGTATTCTCTCAGGGCTTTTAATATGGCGACTCTTGCTTGATAAATACAGTGATTTCCGCTTATAAGAATCACGTTTGTTATTACTGTTTTTGATTCTTAAAAGCGGTTGATTCTTATAGCCGAAATTTAGGTTTTTGGTCAGGTACACACACACCTATAAAAGCATATATTAGATAATTTACCATAATATACTCTTTAATTTACGTTAATTATCTTTTATTAAAATTATATTTTATAATTTTAAAAATACAACTTAATTCATAGACCCATAAGTAGATACAATTGATTATAGTAAGAAAAGAAAAATTTCCAATATTTGTTACAACATACCTGCTTAACAGTTTTAACATTTCAACTACAGAAGGGAGCAAGAAAAAGTTTTTTATGGTAGTTTGACGTAATGAAGTTTTCAGGAGGCTGTATATACCTCTTCAATACCAGTAGTCTCAGACGAAAATTCACCTTCTAGCTTACGTTGATAACGTGCTGAATCTACTAATGTCAGGTTTGCCTAAGTGATAGTGGACACTTCGCCGAAGATTTATGTGTTTCAGGGTCCAGGAATCCACAACCAGGATGTGGGAGGTGGGGGCAAAAGAGTCCCTGTCTTTGTTTGTCAGTGGAGAAAAGTGAAATCGGACCCGGACGGGTAAAGATGCCCCCGGGTCAAGCGAATAGGACATAGTGTTGTGCTAAAGCATTTAAGGGAAAACTATTATTTTATGTCTAACAAAGAAAGGGATACATTTTACAACTGTATTCCATCCCATCTTATCACTCTTTCATTAAAAAAAAAATAAAGTACTTCGTGCCTTTTGAGAGTTTAAGTGGCTTTTTTGGAAAAATGAAAGGAAAGAGAAGAGTGTAAGTTGATTCTTAAAACCGGTAGATTGATTCTTTAAAGCGAAAATTTTAGCATGGAAATAATACATTAATTTTTATTTTTGCGATATTGATTCTTATAAACGGTTGATTCTTATAACCACTGATCACTATAAGCGGTGGTTACTGTATATGGTTATTTATATAAGTACTAGCTGAATACCCTTGCTTCGCTACGGAATACATTCAAATTAAATACAACGGTCTGTGTATGCAATAAAACCAAGAAAAATGTATATATTTATAAAAAAAATCGTAACGGATATATTTATAGACAAAATAATGTAGAAGAAAATATTCAAATTAAATACAACGGTCAATGTATGAAATTAATTTGTATGTTTAATATCCATAAAACATACTAATTTGAATTAAATTCTTAAAAAACTTCCATCTCAAATATTCTAGTGGTTAAATTTTATCTTTTACCATATTTTGATTTTTTGGGTGGTCAATTTATTTCGTTTCTATGCAGGTGACGCAAAATTAATTTTTCTAAAATTAATATCACAAAAATGAAAAGAAATCACGTGATCAGCATTTAATAAATTAAATTCTAAAAATTTATATTTAAAAATTCCCCAAAAATAAATCAGAAAATGAAGGTAAAGATTCGAAAAAGATTTTATTTTAAAGAAATTTTTATGATCTTTCTTGTGATTTAAATTTTATGACCCTCAGATTATTATTTTAAATGCAAACTTTAAAGAATGTTACAAAATAAGCTTAAAAATTTAATTAAAAAAAAACTAAGAAGAATCTTTCAAAAATCTTTCTTCGTGCACCCCTACAATATAAGAAGAATCGCCATGGAAAATTTCAGCCCTTTAGGTTCAGCGGTTTGGTCTGAGCGTTATCTGTCAGTCAGTCAGTTACGAAACCGTTGTATACAGTACTGGCCAGAATGGATGACTCATTTGTTTTTTCCCATTCATAGTGACGTATTGGCGTTAGATGTTCGTTTTGGCTGTCTGCCAAAGTGCAAGTGTTCTTGCTTGGCATTTCGTTAGTTCATTAGTTGTGTTTGTTGTGTGTTGACGTACAAATATTTGCAGAATGGTGAAATAATATAAAAATGCCTCGTAAAAGAATTTCACGCGAAATGCATGCACAAATAAAGATTCTGAGCGAAGAAGGTTATAGTACTCGGGAAATTGCTACCAGATTACAATTTGCACAAAAGACAGTTTCCAGGTCTATAAGTAATTTAAAAAAAACCGGAAATTATGGATGTTCAAAGCCAAAAGGTCGTCCCAAGAGCACAAGCAACAGCATGGATGAGTCCATAATTTTGGCAGCGAAGAAGTCACCCAGAAAATCAGCGAAAGCAATCCAAGCTGGTTTACCAAAAGATGTTAATATCCCTAGCCAAAGGACAATCCGCAGGAGGCTATTCAATGCCAATTTAAAG
Organism: Dolomedes plantarius; assembly: GCA_907164885.2. Taxonomy (NCBI): domain Eukaryota; kingdom Metazoa; phylum Arthropoda; class Arachnida; order Araneae; family Dolomedidae; genus Dolomedes; species Dolomedes plantarius. The sequence goes on from OU015498.1 coordinate 89,484,273, forward strand.
TCCTACAAGCCTGCTAAGAAGCCTAAATTGTCTCCCAAAAACATTGCTGACCGACTGACATTTTGTGAAAAGTATCAGGATGGGACTGTGGAGCAATGGAAACATGTGATGTTTTAAGACCAGATTCAAGTATCGCAGTTTTATGCATTGTGTAGAAACATACGACTGCCTCCCAATAAAAGAGACTGTCAACGCTACATTATTCCCACCGTGAAGAATGCTGCAAAACTCATGGTCTGGGAAGTCATTTGTGCCAAAGGAAGATGTGGATTGTGGTTCATGCCTGAAGACACATCAATTAATGGAACTGTTTATCTCGATGTGCTAAAAGAGAAGTTACCACCGTTTATGAATATCAACCAGTGCACACACTTACAACATGATGGATCACCTTGCCACCAGACTAAAGCTGTTAAGACATGGATTGCAAAGCAGGGGTTTCAGATCCTTGGGCCGTGGCCCGGAAATTCCCCAGGTCTAAACCCAATCGAGAACTGTTGGGTAATTTTAAAGCGCAAAGTTGCTGAATGCAACCCCATTTCACTTTCGGACTTAAGAGAAACTATAAAACAAGTGTGGATTACAGATATTACACCAGACTATTGCGAAAAATTATGTATTTCCATGCCTGATCGTATCCAAGCTGTATTGGAAAAAAAAGGTTTCCACACCAAATATTGAACCCTTTCTCAATTATGTATGTATACTGTTCTTATATAACTAAAATTAATAATTCCCATACAATAAATACTTAGTTAAATGCAATTATTCTTGTGCATTCATAAACATCACAGTTTTTTGTGGTGAGTCATCCATTCTGGCCAGTACTGTATACATAGACTATTTCTTCTCTCCATTTGTTTTCGATGATACATATATAGTAAACCTCAATATACGAATGCGGCATTTTTATAAAGGCTACAGATATCTTCAAGAATTCCAGTTCATTCTCAAACACCAATTGGGGGTATTTACTTTCATACACTACATACACTTAACATAATTTTCTAAGAACTTACTAACCATCTCTACGAGTTCCGCGAGAAATATAGAGTATATTATTCTGAATAATGTGATATTACGACTGACATTTTAGAGCAAGAAAAGGTGAACACAAGGTGACAGTATTCAGATGTTAGTTTTTATTTTTACTTTTATTATTCTGCCCATAGAAATAAGTTTCAAGGATAGTAAAACTTTCAGAAAACCCACAGATATTGAAAGAGATAAATAACGCAACCGAATAGTGTTCTGAAATCAATGAAGGTGAATTTTCGACAGTGAAAATTATCTATTTGATAATGAAAATCGATGAGTTCTAAGACGCTATCGATGAAAGAGAGAGCTACTTCAGTTTAAGCAGGGGTAATACAGCAAGAAAATATATAATAATATTAGAAAAACTTACTTCGATTATTATAACTTGCATTGACTTCGTTATCATCTACTATATTAAATTGAAAAAATAAATTTCTTTTTGAATGGCATATTATATTGAGAAACATGTCGTTTTGGCCATTTTAGTAAAAATAGGTATATTTTAAGTGTCGGCAGTTCTACTGTATTTCTCAAATGCAAAAGCTGATGGGTAATTCAACTTGTTACATTCTCTGGCATTAGTACTACCATATAAGCCTATCATTCAAGCCTATCATACATCGTTCATATTTTGAGGAACAGTTGCTTAAATTGTTTCGCAGCTAATTAGTTCAAATAAATCCCCCCCCTCCTAGCTTTAGGATTCATTACACAGTTAAGGCAGCGGGCACATGTTGCCGGTTGTGGACAAAAAAACTGTACTCGATTTTTCAAGCAAAAATCTTAAATACATTTTAAGAACTCCTAGACACCTGTTTTAAAAATATTTAACGACTTAGGCCCATTATTTTGAGTTTGTATTAAAAAAATTTACTTAATTAAGATTAAAAGTTCCCTCGAGGTTATTCGCGAGCCATACTTAGCCCGCAAACCGTAATTTACGGTTCTAAAATTAGCTACAGACATCAGGGTGTAACTCTAGATGGAATTATGTGTATCACTACTTTCACAGCCATTCTAGTATTTTTAATGTATATTCACAGTGCGAAAATATTAAATTTTGAATATTGAAATACATAATACTGAAATGTTTTCATTTGTTCCTTGATATTATGTAGTCAAAATTAAAATTTTAAATTTTTAACGATATGGCAAAGTTCTTGTTTTTGCATAGAATTAGTTATGCGTAACATTTTTTCTACCGTATAGTAAAAATTATATATATGTTATATTACATATGTTGCTAGGTGAAACGTCAAAGCATTTCAACTTTATTAGGATTATTTTCTGTGGTCCAGAATAAAGTCCCTATCACACGTCAACGTGTACGCGTTTCAAATGCAAGGGATTCAAGATACGATTCCCTTTTGCGATGAAAAAACATCGTGTAGGGTTGCTTTTGAATCCAAAAGCAAACGTCTGGAATTGGCGTTTAAACGCGCTTGCGTACCTGAAATTGGCGATTAATCGCTCCTGCGTATATGGAATGACGTTTATAGAAATAGCAGCCTCCATAACTTTCGGAGAGTACCACAAAATTCATCTCAATGTTCCAAACAAGTGCGTGAAATATTTTGTACATATTTTAATTATATTGGTGCTGTTCCATGGCAAAGTGATATGTGTAAATATCATTAAGCATTTTCTCTGAAATAAATGAAATGTTTTAAATTTTATTTTATTCATCGTCACTTTTTTCATTATATTTAATATCATATAAAATTTGTTGAATCTTCATTGTTGCCTTCTCTCTTTTTTTTCTCGACATTGATCTCATATAGTCCGCTATGTATTGACCATAGCCATCCTCACCATCAAGCTCCTTTTTATTGGTATTTAACTTTTTCAGCACATTTGAGACTTGCTCCAATATGTCCTCAGATGTTGTTTTAATACGTTTTTTAATTGGTCTGTCACAGTTAATTTTTCTTTTTGGAGTACTGGGGGTGTCTACAGAGTGTCTGGATAAAGTTGTATCTACAGGAGTGTCTAACTCCTCTTCAGGTTGAGATGCAGCCTAAAAAGAAAATAAGTCATTTTTTCACAAGAAATGATTTTGCAACTTAGGACAGGGTTTAATATTTAACAAAAATATTTAATTAAATGTCAAAAGATATTTAAATACCATGAATATATAAAAATGTGTATTAAATATAATAAAAAGAAGTTATACTATAAAAAGCAAAATATTAAAAACCGAAGCATTGAGATGGAATCTGTGATATGAACCCCCAAGAGCAAAATAAAACTTTTTAGTGCACACAAAACAATTGTCTCATGACACAAATCGCAGTATTATTTATTGCAAGACAATTATATATACATACATACATACATACATACACACACACACACACACACACACACACACACACACACACACACACACATATATATATATATATATATATATATATATATATATATACAGTTGGCTCTTGGTTTAACGACTTTCAAGGGACCGTGAAAAATCGTCCTTAAGTAGAGATCGCCCTTACACAGAATTTGTGAAAAAGTAACATTTCCCATAACGTCGGAGGGGTTGGGACTGGGAAATATCGTCTTTAAATAGAGATCGTCGTTAAGTAGAGCGTCGTTAAACAGAGAGCCAACTGTATATATATATATATATATATGTATACAGAGTTTCCCCCCAAAGCAAATTATTTATTTTTTTTTAGAAAATTGTTTCTGTTTTGAAGTGGTTAATCTTCATTATTTTTAAATTATAATTTTGTTGTCAAATGAAAAAAGTTTTAAAATATTATATTATTAATACAATTACAAATATAAAATGGATGTTGTTATGTTAATCGAATTAAGTTTATGTCATGCATGGAAATATTAATATCTTAAACAATAGGTTGACTATTGAAAATATCAAAAAATCGGATATTTTTTATATTTTCGAAAATATCATGATATTTACGAACTCTGATATAGTCTAATGATAGTATTTGTTTACATTTCACTATTTAGCGACCATATTGGCGACAAACTGACTTGTTACACAAAACGCGAATTTTGGAAAATGATATCATTCAAATAATGTTGCTGGGAATATGGACTACAAAGATTAGTGTATGTAATTATAAAGCAACAGCCATTTACAAAATAAATTCCTACATATCAAATCAAATTAACAACAATGAAAGTAGCACTTAACGGTGGTAAACAGACCACTGTGCAGCCATCTTGAATTACAGTCGTTGTGACATATGAGAAAAGGTGAACTTCTTCGGCCGCTGATTGGTCGATTTCACGATTGTAAACGCGTACGCGTTGCATTTTCCGTACATGTTGGAAAATGAATCGGATTCATCCGGTACCTCTATCACACGGGGAATTTGTGTGTTCTTCATCGCGAAAGGGAATCGTATCTTGAATCCGTTGCATTTGAAACGCGTACACGTTGACGTGTGATAGGGCCTTTAAGAGTGCTTGTCAGAGATGGGGACTCTTCACATAGAATCCGCCAGTGTTAGCGTTAAAGATTCCGTTGGCACTGATTGGTTAAATGGGTCAATGATTGGTATATGATTGGTTAAATTTTTTTTTTCGCTGACGGATTCTATGTGAGCGGGCCCTTAACCTTCTAAAAACCACAAAAATTATCACAGACTCGTGAAAACTGTCCAAAAAGTAAAACTACAAAGGAACAAATAATTTTTTCGTCTATTAATAGTGATCACAGAACAAACGAGATAACAGTTCCAAGAGTGTTTACTCATCCAAAAGATCAACCATCATCGTGGTAATTAGGTATTTATTATCATTTTGAACAGTAAACTCCTTTTGCATTTGAGAAATGATTATAATTGCAAGAATTTTCATTGTATTAAAATTGTACTTATGTCATAAAATTTGGTGACACAAATATTAGACCACGAAGGAAATTGTGTTTTTAGGAAAGCACTTTACTTCATGTAAATCTGATAAAAAGTAGTAAACCATTTCCGTGGGGGACTCGGCAGTTCTGTCAGACATTGGGGAGGAGAAAGGTTCGTTGGTCGATTGGTTTAGAGGGCTACGGTCAACTTTTGTTACACATGGGCTAATTAGACCGGGACCTATGAGGAGAACAAAGGAAGATCGTTTCCACTTCTCTCATCTGCAAAACTTGTTTGTAGCAAAATAAACTTCATTCTTACGCCACTAGTGTTGATCTAATAATGTTTAACACTAGAAAGCGGCTGCCGTCACTTTGACGGTTTCCGACATACTATTGAGCGCTATGTCTGTATTTATGTCCTCAGGTTTCTGAAATTTTATGACTTTTTCTAATTTCACGCGAAATATGCACACACATTTACAAAATTATATTCGATAGTAAAGAGGGGGAGAAAATGTGTTGTATACCAACTAAGACTGAAAGCCGTCAATTTGACGGCAATATAGAAAACAGGCAGCAATCCTTAAAATAATACCGGAAAAATGATAGTTACTTTTCGTCTCTTCTCCCTTTCGCTAATAGCAGAAATATTGGCTCTTCTGAAATATTGGCGTTGAAAAATATGGACTGCACAAACCATGCATATATTTTTACGGATTATATATTTGTCAGCTCGGCATACCTGCATGAAAATATATCTAAATATATGCTAATTTATTATATAGGTAAGAAATAGTTCAAAATTCAAAGTATTTAAATATTAAAAAAATTAAATATTTTAAATTCTTGATTTATTTTTCACCGTCAAAAGGACGGCTTTCAGTCTTTTTAGTACGAAAAAAATTCCCGGTCTTTCTAGTGTTAAAAGCTTCAGATGTTAAAAGTTCATTTACAATAATCGAAAAATTCTGTTCTTCGCAAACTTATGAAGCTGCTCTATTATAAACAAACAACTCTGTTCTGACAAAATAAATATGTTCATTTACTACCAGTGTTAAAAAACCTAATCCTACAATTTGTTTATCAAGAAATACAAAGTTCACTTTCTTTGAACTAATGTTTCTATACTTTGAGAGAACTACAAGGAGTGAAGTACTGATCTGTATCGATAAGTAAACTTGTAGAAAACTTTCTTTGATCTAGGGGTTTATTCAAATTACCCGAAATCTTTCTTAATCTTTATAGATAGCAACCCACTGGCTTAATACCTCATCTAGTGGGAGACAAAATACTGGGGCAATCCATTGTCAAAATTTTCTTATGTTATAACATTTAATTATCCTAATCGCGTATTAAGATAATTATTGCCTGCATGATAATTAACCGAACAAAACCTTTTAGAAGCACAATCCCACTTGTTAGCAAGCGCAACCAACGCCCTGCAGAGACGGAAGGATCGGAGCAACTAAACTCTCTTCGTTATCCTTTCTACGCTCTGTTATTTCCTAAGCTGGGTAACAAAGAACATTTAGGAGAAGAAAAAAAATGCGATCTTCCCTCCGGAAGTCACTACAAAAGGCAGGCATGTCTTACATTTTCTTAATCGCAATATTGTTTCACGTCCCTTTTACGTTGTTAAAAGTTTTCTAACGATAAGAAGGAAGAAGAATTGAAAGTGCCTCGCTTGTTAAAGAATTTCGAAAAAGGAACGTTTTGTTCTTAAAGGCGCGGGATTTGCACTGGAAATGGATGTTCGGGTTGTTTTATCAATTGGACTGCTGACGTAACAAAAGACTAACCATTTGGACCGTGCACCACGCCATGTTTTAAAAGACGTAAAAGCTAACTGAAATAGGTCATTTATTAGAGAAATACAATCAAAACTGTAGTTTAACAGCAAGAAAATGTGGAAATATTTCAAACAACACGTGTCTGACGGGAAAAACATATTTTTTCTTTTACTAAGTGCATGCAATAATTAAATGGGTCTTAAATTTCTCGGCCGATTCGTGTTCGGCTATGAAATGGTAGAATGTCAGTTTTGTTAAAATGTTTAATTACAACATGTACCAAACAGTTCTATATCGACAGAACTTTTCGCACAGTTAATCATTATAAGATAGTCATATATATATATATATATATATATATATATATATATAATGGAATAATACTGTTATTATTCCACTGCAAATATTTTTGATATTTTTGAAAAGAATTTCACATATGAAGCAAAGTTTGTAAGTCCCATTTTCACCCTTTTTCATTTGAGGGCAAAAATGTAATCTCCATGTTCAATTTATAGTGGATTTGCAAATTATTATCATTTGCACTATTATAATAATTATTATGAATTATAATTTGTTCAATTTATATTGGAATTTTTTGTAGTTTTTGCAGTAAAACTCTTTTGACTTACACCACTTTGCCTTTAACCGCCTCATATGGTCATTGTATTTTATTTGTACAGTTTATTTGTAAATGCCATTTAGCTATATGTTCAAAGAATATAGCACGTGAGGAGTATGTTGATGTACTGATGTTCAAGAAAAAATAATTTTTTTAAATTATTTACACTTTATTTACAACACACTAATCATATTGCTAATTGTCTAGCTAAGCGAAAAACATCGTTGCAGCTAGCAGAGAAAATCAAAACGCTCCAACATAAAGAAGACAGTGTTCCCAATCCAAAATAGGGAAATTTTGGTGGAGAAAATATTTATGTATATGGGCTCACCACACACGTAAACAAGCTGATTAAATACGTTATGTTATAAATTATTTTGGTTGAACTTTGATACATTACAGAAGGTAGACTAGATAGTATAAATATGAAGCAAAAAATGAATGCACCGGAAATGTATGTTATACTATAATATGCACTGTTTATAAGTTATTTTTTGTTACTCTTTGGGACAATATTACAATACACTGCTGGCCACTGTAAATGCAACACCCTGAAGGAAACATGCAAATAACATGAAATTTACAACATGCATTAGCGGAGGTGAGATATGCAAATGATTAGAATTTCAGCGCAGACGCACATCACGCGTGCCTGTGGCGCCACTTCAAAGCGCTATTTAAGGCTTGGAGATTTCGACGATTTCAAGTTCGGCAATTGTGTTTTTCTTCTGGTTTTTTCAAAAAAAACGATCAATTATGCCTCGTCGAAAACAGCGATCATCTTTTGATCAAGTATCCGAGTTCGTCAGAGGAAGGATAGTGGTCTACCGAGATTGTGGATTATCTTTCAGGGAAATCGGTAGTCGTGTTGGACGAAACCAAACAACTGTAATGCGGATATGTGATCGTTGGATGCAGGAGGGTACGACTGACCGGCGTGTTCGATCGCATCCACCTCAGTGCACCACTTCACGTGATGACAGGCAAATTGTGCGCATGGCAGTGACGGATCGCTCAGTCACATCACGAACCATAGCACAGCACATGCAGTCTGTAACGCATTATCCAGTGTCTGCGCGTACCATTCGACGCCGTTTACAGCAGAATGGTCTGTCCGCAAGACGTCCATTGCTTTGTCTACCCTTGACGCAGAACCACAGACGTCTCCGCCGCCAATGGTGCGAGGACAGAAGGATGTGGACGGCAGAATGGAATGAAATTGTCCTTACTGACGAGTCACGCTTCTGTCTGCAACACCACGATGGTCGCATTCGAGTCAGGAGACACCGTGAAGAGAGGATGCTAAACAGCTGCGTTATGCACCGCCACACTGGTCCTGCACCGGGTATTATGGTATGGGGCGGTATTGGATATCACTCTCGCACACCTCTAGTACGCATCGCCGGTACTTTAAACAGCCAGCGCTACATCTCCGAGGTGTTGGAGCCAGTTGTCCTTCCTTACCTTCAGGGCTTGCCCACAGCCATATTTCAACAGGATAATGCGCGACCACACGTGTCACGCATTGCCCAACGGTTCTTCGTCAATCGCCAGATTGAATTGCTTCCCTGGCCGCCTCGCTCTACGGATCTTTCGCCGTCAGAAAACATGTGGTCCATGGTTGCTCTACTATTGACCCAGATTCCATCCCCAGCTGCCACAGCAGATCAACTTTGGCAACGTGTGGAAGCTGCTTGGTCTGCTGTACCCCAAGAACTCATCCAAAGTCTCTTTGAATGAATGCCGAGGCGTGTGGCAGCGGTGATCTCCAACAATGGCGGCTACTCTGGCTACTGATTTTGGCAGGGACCACACTTCACAGAAGTCTATAAATTTAATCATTTGATACTTGGTCAACATGTTATCTACAAAATAAATTTTGTTGTGATATCTCTTGTCTTTCTTGGTGTTGCAATTTGGGTGGCCAGCAGTGTATTACAATACTACAGTAAGTTAAAGGCTAGCAAGCTTTTGGGTTAAAAAAAACCTAAACTGATTCAAATAAGGATTTTAAATATAGCAATGAAGTAATCAAAAAAAATTCTTCAAACGATTAGTGGTTATAATAATCAGTATTAAGAAAAATTTTATAATCGATTTTTTGTTAAAATATTAGACCGGTTCAATCGTATCGGAGTTTATACTTAATAGCATATTAATAATGAGTTTGATGCATGTTTTCCTAACTGTATGTCTTTTGGGTTATGAATCTTCGCATAAACACTGAAACAAACTGAAGTCGAAATACTTAGTGGTCTTTATTATCATGTGAGGGGTTAGCATTACCGACTGTCTTTATCCGGGTTCGACTGCGTCTCACTAAAACTGACAACTGAATGGAAAGTTTACAGTACATCCAGTTATGTGAGTTAAAACTAATTAAAAGAAAATCTACTTCATAGGATGGTAAAAGATACTCTACTATTCGAATACTGCACAGTTATTGTCCACCTTTGATGAGTTGAGTCCTGAGACGATCTTAGAAGTTGCTCCTTGGGGAAATCGATTCACGATATCAGGAGTCGGGTGTAATAAACACCTCACAATGGCGTAGCTACGTGAAGCCTTTATCGCTCTTTAGGCCTCAAGAAAACACTATGAATCTCTTATATTTTGATTTTCGAGTAATCAAAGTATTTTACGATTTTCAACCCCACTACTCGTTATTTTTGAGGTAACGTGAGGCAGTGTTAGAAATCCTTGTTGAAATTAAGAATCACGTTTGGTTTGGAAAAAAAAATAATGGATTTTTCCAGACTACTTGTGTGGAAAAATCTGTTAATGGTGTTGTTTACCTATCATTTTATTATTATTATTATTATTATGGATGTAGCAGATTTTCGAGCATTTGAATCTTTGCGAATCTTGGAATATATGGGATTTCAGCAATCCAAAAGTAGTGATTTTTAACTACAGATTTTTTTAAAATTATTGTATGTGTAGTAGCGCTTTGGTTGTTTATCAGAGTTTCGGCAAATGTAAAGTTTGAAATTTTGCAAGGCATAACCCATCTAGCCGATTTTTAAAAGAATTTAATTTTATTTGTTAAATAATTATTTGTGAATCATTTTCACAAATGAAATTATCTAAAAGTGCATTTATATTTTTCTTTGATGCCAATGCTATGAAAATGAATAAATATTCTAATAAATAATATTTACATTTATTTTTCGTACTCCCAATATGTAGGAGTACAGCCATATATATGAAGGGGCTTTTTAGTATCACTCTCCCAGATGAAAACTGACAGAAAAAACTCTATTGCTATTTCCCTCAATCGCAACCTCCTCCCCTCCAACTATAGAAAAAATAAAATTCTCGCTTTGAATGTTATGATGACTACACTAATGACCTCTCCTACTTAAAATTCACTTGCACCTTTACTAATTTCTTTCAACACATTACATTTTTTTTGTATTTTGCCGTAATTTAAATTGTAAAAAAATTTCGTCCTTCAAAATTGGCATTAAAACTCCAATTCCTATGGCAAATATCTTTTCACCACTTTGTTTTAACTAGCCCTATTTTTCAATAGTTAGAAACTTTAATAGAAACTAGAGAGATCTTTTGTTTAGTCGTAAATTTAAAACTTAAAAAATGAATGTTAGAAATCAACATTTAAACATTTTAGATACTAGAATATGTTATGGCAAATAATAATCCATTTAGTAGAGAGTTGACGCCCGGTGGTGTAGTGGTTAAAATCTTCAAGCTGCCCCACCACAGGTCCAGGGTTCGACCCTGCGACTGGGCAAGGTCGACTCAACCTTTCATCCCTTGAGTGGGTCGATAAAATGAGGACCAAGCATGCTTGGGAACTAAATTCTTGGGGTTCCGCGTCAGGTTGACCACCTGACCGAGACATATACTGTACCCCAAGCCCACGGTCAAGAAAGCGGAGATGGACGTCTCCGGCCTTAGTCCACATTCGAACTGTTGTGCCGTGAGTTCAGTTTAGAGAGCTTAAAATTGTCTTTTAATTGTTAGCAGCAGATATGGATTCTTTGCTATTTGTCTCTTGTAAACACTGCCTTTTCATATGGTAAAACCCTCAACCCCTAGAAAAAGAACCCCCCCCCCCAAAAAAAAAAAAAAAACAAGCATGTTCAAACATCGATAGATCTTCCTTGGAACAGGTGTGCCCCAGCCCTTAAGGAAAATGGTAAAATGTTGGTGAAATGAGGGATGATTGGCAACAACACTGGCTATGGTTTAGGATGACTAGACTTTGGACAGTGGAAAGGGACGAGATTCTATTGTCACCCCCTTTTGTCCCCCCTCCACTCAAGAAAAAAGAACCCTCCTTAAGTGACTGCTCGGTAAGGAATCAACTCCCCAAATGTTTACTATATCTCTCATAGCAATAGTACAACCATGGACTGGGAATTTAAAGTAACTCTTCTTCTTCAGGAGCTCCTAAAGATACTTGCAGTATAAAATTTCCCCACCCTTCAAAGAAACGAAATTTTTTTATCGGAAACATGGGAGGAATTTCTCCCAGAAAATGATTTCGGATATGCCTCTGTTCTAGATAGTTCTTTTCGCCAAGAAAAGCATGCAGAGTCAAGATGAAAATGAAAATATGATCAAATATACTCGTCTCCATGTTTCAAAGCACGTAATCACACCATGCTAGTATAAAACGAAAGACAGACAAAGCAGCCTTTGTGTTATCCACAGAGAACATGTGGTGATTTATTTATTTACCCCAAATTCTTATCCCCCCAAAAGAAATGGGCGCTGCGAAATGCCTCCTATTACTTGCAACTGCAACTTGACCAATTTATCACAGAAAATCCCTCGCATCCCCCAAAACCCTTCCGACCATTACCGCCGTGTATTAAAAATGCCAGGCAAATTTCAAATGGTCAAATAAAAATGACTTCTGCGCGAAAGAAAATGCACGCTAATTGAATCTCGCTTTCACGAAAATGCAATTTGGGAAGCAAATGCATTATTTATCACTGTTATTAATGCCCCTTTTATAAACAGAGGCACACCGGAGAGCTTAACAAATTTGACTTGCAAAAATCGACGGCGAAAATGTCTGTAATTGCGCAGATATGGAGGTATTATTAATGAAAATTACAGCAGTGGGTACATACTCCCCGGAACAAATTTCCGAATGTTTAGTGGGGGGTCTAAACAGAACACACACGCAGAGGAATATGCTGGTAAGTTTTACTGTGGGACATTCTTAGTGTACTCCATTATTTCAGTGTGGGGAACGGGGATTATTTGTATTTTATAAAGCCTGCAAACTATTTAATACTTGTGATCAAACAGCTCGTGAAAACTCGTAAATACATCGCCATTGTAAATAACATCGCCTCAGAGCAGGCTTAAAGGAGATGCATTATGTTTTATCTGTAAGCTTTGCATTGTGTTCTTTGCGTGCAAGATGTTAATTTGTTAGCTTTGAACTCATAATAAGCATCGTATAGTACATACAGTAATGTTTTGCATGATTTTAGCTCTGTTGTTGTGCCTGCCTTCGTTGTAAGCTAGCAATGATGAAATGAGCATGGTGTATGACTATGTAAAATGAAACAATGTTTATATTTTTAAGCCTTGTACTGCTTTAATTGCGTTTAGAATGTTGCTGTTACATATGGCAATTGTTTTTTGGAACTTAATCCATACAATTTATACACTGCCGAGACTGCTGGCCATTTATTTAAGGGGGCACCGTATAGGTGGCCACCATTACCCCCTACAAGCCGATCCCGTGGTTTAGAACCAGGTCAAGTGATGAGACCGGAACACTTGACCCCACACCTCCAGAGGTAAATTTGAGAACTTGGAGGACATTGCAGCCACGACAGATTTTACGTGCACCAGCCGCCATTAGTGTACACGGCGATGGATTTGAAGCAACGGGCACCGAAACAGAGACGTTCAGATCACTGGCCCACTGCCTTTGACAACTGGGCCACGCGCCCTACGTTTAGAATGTTGATCTGGGAAATTTTGATCATAAACATTGTACATAAAGCGGTAATATTTTATAGATTTGAGCTCAGTAGCATGGTAAGATTAATGGGGAGTAAATTTGCATAAGATATGGATAAAAATTAATTTTCATACCAGTAAACTCTGTGCTGCTTTTATTTTAACCCTTCAGTGGGCGCGCCAATTTTTGGAACACCAGCAGGCGCGCGTGGCACAAAGTGCAACGTATCTTTCAACCTTGATTATTCCTTTTGTAATAAACTTTTTTTTTCAGACTGAAAAAATCAGTTCTGCATTTTATGACAAGATATAAATTGTTTATAATATTGAGATATAATTTTAATTAAAGGCCAAAGAATGCAGATACAACCGCCTTATTTCAAAATTGCCCGGTTTATTGGATTTAAAAACAACTTTCGAATTGATTCCTATCATGTCCAAAAACCTAAAAAAAAACAATGAGAGAATTCATCTTCGTGATATGCGGGATACTGCGTAATAGTTGCACATTTGATCGACTACATCAAGTCCTGCTTTTGTCGTATTGTAATCCAGTATTATCGCTAGTTTACCACGGTTAAAACACGACTAACAATGAATGGAAAGGAATACATGGGTCAGAAAATTAGACCTGAATTAAAAAGGATGTAGCTATAAATAGAAACTTCTTAGAACATTCAAACCTTACATGTAAAAACAAAGCATTCAAAATTACGAAAATGTTGCACTTTGTACACGGGCGCGCCCGCTGAAGGGTTAAGTAGGAAATTAACTTAAACTGTGTGTTCTCAAGCACTGTACCGTTTACAAGAATACTTTATATGATTTGAGTCATGTTGCAGGATAAGTTTCAGAGGTTCAGTGTCTCAAAAATATGGTATATGAGGTTTCTTTGAAATATACTTCTGTATCATTCTGACCTTAAATCATTTTGAGTAACTGAGTTATTAAAGCTGGATGATTGTAAAGGGAATAATTACAAGATAAAAAGAAATTTTTATATACCATGTTTTTAAATTTTCTGTTGAATCTTATAAACTTGGCAATTCTATGTATTAATAAATACTTTTTAAAATTTTTTTGATGAATTATCCCATCAACTTGAAAGAAAATGAAGTTAATTGGACGTTAACTTTCGTTTAACTTTTCGTTCCCGTTCTGGCCGATAGATGGCTGCTCCAGTCTACAAAACAAAATTAACTGAAAATAATAAAAACATGGTAAAAATCTGCTTAAAGATGGCTAAAAGTATTTAAAAAATGCATTGTCACCGTGTTCTGAGCTATTCTAAAAGTTTCAAATGTCTAGCTAGTCGGGAAAATAGTTAAAAATCGATTGCAAGATTTGTATTGGACAAACACACAGACACACACACAAACAAGAAAGCAAGTTAATAAAAACATGGAAAAAAAATCGTATTTACTGGCGCAAAAAGTTTAAATATGCTCAAACTACTTAGAATATCGGATGATTCTTACCAAAGACCCTAAAAAGGTCGATCTTGGGAATATACATACGTAGGTACATCGAATAAACATGTAGAAAAAATGCTAACTGTTAATAAATGAAAGAAATTTTGTTACAAACCATTCTTTGGTATACTTATAATTTTACCGTTATTGCCATTGATTAAGGGACATTTCGGGTTCAAGTGACATCCTTCGCGAAGAGCTGCCAAAGTTTTTGCGACTCCCAAATTATGTTACGCGACCCCATATGGGATTTTGAGCCACAGTTTAAGAAGCCCTGTTCTACGAGCTTATGTTATCATTAAAAATGCCTTTTTTCAATATTCACAAACTTTTGGTCCCGAAGTAGTAGTCGTATAGAACCTAAAAATGATTTTAGTTTGTTGGGCATATAAGCGAAATGATATTTTAAATAGGCAGTATTTCAGGAAATTAGAGTGAAAACTTCGTCTTTAATAATTAACTTATGGTTTTCCTTAGAGTTTTATTTTTTCTATGAGACGTAAATACATCATAAAATAAAGGACTTCTGTCTCAAGTATGTTTCGATATATTTGTTAATCAAAATTCAATCGTTTAATACATGTGATATATACAGAACTGTGATTCACGTAATATAAAATATGTGGTTTGAATTAAGAAAAAATTGAATAACAAAGAAAAATTACCTGCAAAGTCAGTATCATTAAACAGGAAGAAAAATTCCTCGGGAAAGCAGTGAAGGAACTCACTTATCATCTTTATTATAAAACTTTTTTCATGAATGTATTGAAGAAAGGGTATATACATTTTCGACAGCATTTGATGATGATTCAAATAGTTTCTTTACCGTCTTTTAAGATATCTTTTATTTTAAGGTTCTAAATTTTTCGAATAAGTTTTTTTTTATAAAGCACGAGTTCCAATCTTGAATATTAGTTGATTGATTGGTTGGTTGACTCACTCAGATTATACTTTGCCAAAGAAATCTGAACAGGCCGGTACTTCCAGTTTTAAGCCGATTCTGAATCAATACGAACACACATGCCTGCCGACTGGCACCACAAGTATCCAGCACCAAAAACGTTTAGATGGGGAACAAAATGTAAATCTGCTTATGATAACCAGTTTATTGTAATAACCAAGGGTAAAAAATATAAGACTTTGTAACTAATAAAACACATTTATTTATAGTACATGAATGCATCGACCAACATTATTCATTAATTACCTGTAATTGATTTTTCTGATAGGGGGACTCCTGTAATACGTTAAGATCATTACATTTACAGGTCATAAATTCTATACAGAATTCCTTTTTTTTTTATTTTACGTTCTTTTCAACCGATCTTTCTCCTTTTTCGTTCCGTTTTCTTTTTCACTGCAGTTTTTCTATCGATTCTGCCCGACTGGAGAGACCACCCATCTAGCGAACTCAGAAAAATTCATGCACAAAATATTCCCCCTTGGATGAAAGAACTCTCTAAAAGGGCGTAATTAATTATGCATTACAACGCTAAGCAGGTAGGGGAGGAAAATTTTCCAGAAGTTCATTACAATGCTCTCGTAAATCTGAACACTCTGAGGAAAGGTTTTCTTAGCCATATGTGGGGCTGGAATTGCGACTTGTAAGTACTTTAAGCCTTTAAGGTCATTATCTACTGGGAATAATTCCAACAAAGACATCTTCGCGCCCTCCTAAATTTCATGCGGTAAATGTGCAAAAATTTCCTAACCATTTAGTATAATTTATGAATATTTTAGATATTTAAAAGAGCACAAAAGCGAATTCTCTGTAATTAGAATTTTCTCCAATAAGAAGTCTAACTAAAATCTTTAAGATATTTCTTAACACTTAATTTCGGCCTCCCTTCAACATTGGAAATAGTTAAAAGTTTTTCTTAAATGCATAGATCTTGCTGCATTTAAAAAGCATTAAAACTATGTTTAATGACGATTATAATGAACGGGAGCCGAAAAAGTAGTAAAAAAAAAGTCTTTACAGAGCAAAAGTTTAACTTGTTTGTATTAGTTCGTTTCATTAGGGTAAGTGTCCCAAATATCACCTACCCTAAATTCTTTTCGATATTTCATCCCCTTTTTAGTTTCTGATTAGGCTGGAAACTCAAAGAACATCCCTAAGAACTATTTCCTTTGATATCCTGAGATCAACCAGCTCCAAAACCAGTGCCAGTTTAAGTTATGTAGCTAAATTGGAAAAATTGAAATTTCCAGTGAACTCTGGAGCGGTTCCTAATATCACCTACCTCTGTTCCTCTTACCGCCAACCAGGTGAAATTAGGAGCACCTGTTAAAAGGCGTTGCTATCAAAGTCTCTGTTTAATGCTCTTTCAAATGGTATAAGCAAAATTAGAATTTGGATGTACCTACCTGGTCATTCACTGGATTCTGATTCTTTGGAGCCAAAGTTAATGAAGACAACAGCCAAAACAACTTCAGACTCCATAATAGTTTCTGTTGTCAGTGATAAGAGCGTTGTCGCTTTCGCCGCTGTTAGTACAGACCCAGAACTAAGAAGTTACTGCATTTTCTCATAAATAGCGCGAATAATACTTTAGAAGCACGAGTAGGCGATATTAGGCAGAAGGGAGATATTTGGGACACCTACCCTATACAAAAGTTGTTCAGTTCTGATAAATGATAAGGAAAATTTATAAATATCCGTATACTCTTGTCCAAAGGAATTGATTTTTCGGGCTTAAAGCACCAAAGCCAAAAGGTGTAAATAACACCAAAAAATAATTAAAACCACACAAAATGGTGTACACTACTTCTTCATTAACCCGACAGCCTGGTAGAGGCCAAGCTAGTCCCAGTAATTTTTTCCATCCAGCCCAATCAGACGTCAATATTCTCCACCGGTTAATTCCAATGATCTTAAGATCTCTTTCGCCACAATCAATCCATCTAGTACATTGTCTCCCTCTTTCTATAGTACCTTACATTTAACAAAAAATCAGTTTTTTTAACAGGGCCAGTGTCTTCACATCAGACACACGGTGGCGCAGTGGTAAAAAGCGTCAAGCTGCCACTAAAATGAGGACCAAGCATGCTTGGGAATTAAACTCTGGGTGTCCCACGTTAGGTTGACCACCTGACTGAGACATATGCTATATGGCACCCCAAGCCCACGGTTAAGAAAGTGGAGATGGGTACCGACGGCCTTGGTCCACAGCGGACTGTTGCGCCATGAGTTTAGAGTTTAGTGTCTTCATGTCTATAAGCATGATTGAGCCATCTGATACGATTAGATATAAATTGCCCTTATTATATTTGGCTTCCTATATTTGAGGTATAATTCATAGTTATATCGAATTCTCCAGGTGTTATTTCCTTGTACTGCAGCATAAATTTTACGTAGAATCTTTCGCTCAAAAACTAAGAGTTATTCTCATCAGATTTATTTAGGGACCGAAATGGTGTATACAACTGTGTAAAATTATGAGTACTAAGATAAAACAGCAGTCATAATGCATATATCTACTATCCAGGGGGGGAGTTAATCCATTAGGATAACTTTAAAAAAGTAAATACAACTAGGATAATTACAGAACTTAAAAGTGTGTGCAAAACGTGATATCTCATTAATACGACCTAGAGGAAAAAAAACTAAAAGTAGCAGGATGATGGGTTACCTCTATCAAACCATCTATAACTGATAATGGAGAATTACAATTTATTTTAAATAAATAGTAAAAATGCGACCATGATGTTAAAATATCTAAAACTGCAAGCTTTCTTTGCAATTCTTTGAAATAGAGACAATGTGGAGTGCTCTGAAACAACATCGGAAGGGAATGCTGGGATACCTTGAAACGGTGCAATCCGTGTCCACCTACAGAAAGACTTCACTAAAGGCTGCTGTGTACTAACCGTATAGGATTCGTTCACCTCAGTGTTAACCTATGGAGAAAATGTGTCTACTATTTACAGCTACACAAATGCTGATAATCCAATAAAAATGGTATTTTCTGATAGCATGAACTTTTCTGAAACCTTGCAACAGGATCCATTTTATAAATTTCGTTCTTCAAAGGAATTTATTAGTGTTTAAAACCTACTATACCAGATTTCCCCCACCCCACACCAATAATTTAAATTTAAAAATGTTATTTGCATTTTTTTAAAATGAAAAATGCCTCAATGTGTAAAATTTATTTCTCTATTACGGAGTACAATTTAAAAAAAATCCAAATATTTAAAAAATCCAATTTAAATCCAAGTCGGCAATCCTTGGACAAATTTTCTCCATAGGCTAACATTGAGGTGAGCGAATCCCATAGAGTTAATACACAGCAGCCTTAAGAAAAAAAACATTCTTTATAGTTAAAAATTTTTCTATAGTGAGTGATAGTTATAGCATGAAATAATATTTAACGATTGTAATAATTTAAATGTCCTTTTAATATATGATAGTAATAAAAATATTTCGAAAGCGCTAGAAAAGCCCGACGTTTTAGCATTAAAAAGCACTTAAGTTCGAAAAATGAACAAAAGTCTTCCTTTTCATTCTTGCTGCTGGTTTAAAACGAGTCGGGAAAACGAAAAACAAGCATTTACACTCCCGTAAATTTAGCATACCCCTTTTAGAAATGCAATGAAAGCATTTAGGCGGGCGTTCCACTGGTAAATTATGTTGCCACCTATAAAATCCAATCAATGTTTGTCAGCCCCCATATTTAATCTCGTTAATCGAAGCGTTAATATTAATTTTTAACGGCTGGGCAAGAAGATTTCGAAAATATTCGTTCACGGTGGAAATAAAAAAAGCATTTTCTCCCATTATTCAAAAAGCTGGCAGAGCACCGAGATGAAGTGCTCGAAAGCAGTTTCTTCTTTACCCCGAACTTTTCTGGTTCTAAGCACTGGGTTAATTACCAAATTGCGAGAGGGGCTTATTCACAGCAAATGTTTTCGGCAGAAATTCTGTTTCGTGAGAAGAGGAATAGATATTTACGTTTCCGGGGTATTTCTAAACGGATTTATATAAAAGAGATGAATTTCCATCATAGGAGACTTCATGCAATACTTCAATAGACATGAAGTTGGTCATATGGGTAAATTTAAGTTTCTTCTAGGAAGTAAATATTTAATTTCGAGTATTAAAAAGTTGAAGTAAAATTTCAAAAATGCAGAGAATGTCTACACATTTTTAGGTATCCGTACACCTTTAAAACTCCATTTTCAGTCAAAATATCGATTTTTTTTCTCTTGTAATAACATTAAAGTCTAAACTTATATATTTCTAATTCTGTTTGAATTTATAAATCTGGTGGATTTTAGTACGAAAATAGATTTTTTTAAAGAAAGAAATGTCCTATAAGTTTATTTTTAGTGTTTTCTCAAAATTAATTTTTTCATCGTTTTTCTTTACGCAAAACTTCCTATAACAAAAAACGTCTCTTAAAATGCCTTAAAATTTTGCATACTTTATCTATAAATGTTTATAAAGGGAATAGACTATACTCATGATTGTAGATTATATAGTTTCTTGTTTATATAGGTATGAATTGCAAGAGGCAATGGATTTTAAGGGATTCTATGGGAGTCTGTAGCTTTATTTGCAACAGACTCTGAGATAAGCAGATTATAATTCTGACAATAGTGTATTCCCTAGAGGAAGATACTATATTCATTCTCCAATTTATAAAATGGTAATATATTTGTTTCTTTTTGAGCTATTATGTTTTGCGGAAATGTGAAAATTTCATCCTGTTTTTCCAATTTTCGATCCTGAAAACAATATTTTTAAAGTAGAAGCTAAATTTTTTATACATTTTTCCAAGTATTAACTTGCATGTCATTATTCAAAAATGGATAACAAGACAAAATGTAAAATATTTCAAAAAATCACCTCCCAAGATGTACGGATTCCTTAAGAACAATTTTAATCACCCCCCCCCCCCAAAAAAAAATAAATAAATAAATAAATAAAAGCCTCGATTCTAATTTTTAAATACGCACAGAATTGCTATTGATTAAGTTTTTATTTTTTTCTATCTCTATCAAAAGTCATTATTTGTTTCATAGGAAATTTTGGCAATCTTGAAATAGGTAGAAACGCAAATTGTCTCAAAGTGATGATAATTGAACCTTAGGGCTAATAGCAATAAAATGAAAAAAATCTGAAGAGACATATTTGACAGTTAATGTGTTCTTTGGAATCGTGTATGAAACATAAACTGTCGTTAACTGTAGTGTACATGGTACTGCAGTTTAAAATAGGTCACAGGAATAAATGGTTTTCAATGGCAGATTGTTTTCGAAGAGAAATATTCGTTTGTCGTGATTAGGAAAAATGTGAAAATTATATAATGTACCCCTCTTGAAACTAAAGAATTAATGATGATGGAGATGCAATTTTATTACTGCAAGGTCTCTGGTGTTAATAATATATATATATATATATATATATATATATATATATATATATATATATATATATATATATTCTTCTTCTTCTTCGGTACTACAGCCTAGGGCAGGCCAAGACCGTCCCAAGAAGTTTCCGCCATCTTGGTCTAGTAGACGCCATGGCTCTCCAGTTTGTGGTGCCAACAGTTTTTATGTCTTTTTCTACGCTGTCCAGCCATCGAGTAGGAGGGCGACCTCTTTTCCTAACTCCGTCTGGTTTAGTGAACGTTATCTTTTTTGTCGGATTATCATCTTCAGATCGATAAATATGTCCCAGCCACTGGATGCGGTTGGCTTTAATAACATGAACTATGTCCGGATATATATATATATATATATATATATATATATATATATATATATATATATATATTAAGGGGACCAGACGTCCCGCTTTTGGTGGGACAGTCCCGATTTTTAACAATTTGTCCCGCGTCCCGCGGCGTTTTAAAAAAGTCCCGATTTTTGGAAAGAGTCCACGACAAACTAGGGAACGAAGGGAGAACGGGAAGGGAATATACGGTTTTCTGCCGCCATGTGGCTATTTAGCCAGGATATTAGTTTTATATTATTTTTGTTTATTTTATAAAGTTAAACTTTAATAATAACAAATAATTGTTGAGAACTGATTATCAAAGTTCGCATTGTTGATCAGTTGTTAGAATTTGACCACCATTGTTTGGACTTAATGAACAATGGCATTTTTTGGCATTGGCAACGTCGAAAATATTTTGTAACTGTCTCTCAGACGATACACATCGTACTGCGTGCTAGTAAGCTAGTTAAACAAATGATGTTATTACTCGTACAAATCAGCTATTCAGATAATTTAGGTAATATATTTATTTATTTCATAAATACATAAATTTTCTTGAATTTATCAGACAGTACTCGTATTATTTATATTTTATAGTGGCGGCAACAATTCTAGAGCCGGCCTTGAAAGTGACACTTGCGACTTACGTTACGATAAATTCAGAGGAAAAATAATACACGTTAGTATTGTTATTATTTAGAAAGAATGGTGTCCCGCTGTACCAATGTTAAAATCTGGTCACCTAATATATATATATATATATATATATATATATATATATATATATATATATATATATATATATATATATATATATATCCCCACCTTGAGACAAAATCTCAGGGCTGAAAAGTTTTTTGTGCAAAATTTCAGTTGCCTCTCTGCCAGCTTAATAAAATCACTTCACAAAGAAAAAAAAACTAAATTAGAATGATGTCCTCTGTATTTAGTTTCGGAATGAGGATGAGAAAACTGGAGGAGAAATTTCTACATGAAAATTATTTAGCAGGAAAGTGATGGAAATACAACAGGATTAATGACGTTGGATAAATCTGTTTAGATGACTGAAGTTAAAAAGAAATCCATCTAATGCTGAAAAAGCAAGGATAAAGACTTAAAATTATTTATAGAAAATTTCAAATGATTCTCGAATGCTGGTTTATCTTGTATAAACACAAAAAAATCCCAACTAATTCGATATTTTAGGAAAATAATGATTGCTGCATTAAAAAATACCCTTTTTTACTGACAGAGACTTTAAAGAGTAGAACCCCATCAAACTACGGCTACCTCTAATACATTCAAATATCTTTTTAACGCTGTTTTTCTGAAATAAGAGACAAAAGGGAGAGATGTCATATTCTGATTTCCTTCTAACATAGCCTCATTTCTTCTATCATTTTCTTCTATATATGTCAGGTCAACAATGGACCTTTGGATTGCCAAAATAAGCCCTTTTATACACACAAAACAAAAAAAAAAGTACTGAATATGGAAAGCAGTTTTTGGAATGAAATAAAACGTCTCTAGTAACTTTAGGGAGATGTTCTTACCTCAAATTCCAGATGTAGATTGATTGGCCAAAGAAAGGATAATCAGATTGAACACTTAAAAAATAGAATTTTTTTTCATCTAAAACGTTAACTACATTGTGAAAAAAATCATTCTGAAAATAGTAGTTTATACTAAGTAATTTTTTAATGTCATTTTGAAATGTTTAGTTTTCATTAGGGTAAAGTCAAATTTTAAGTTCATGATCAAATTTTTCACCGAAAGTTATAAATAACAGACCCAATTCAGGAAAAAATTTCGAAAAGAAACTTTTCATAGTCCAGGTAAAAGTCAAAAATTTCTCAAACCTAAATTCCTTTTGGAAGCATTTCACGTTTGCACAAGACCCAGAAAGAAATCAAATGCTATAATCACATGCTGAAAGGGAGCCAATTAGAGTTTTAATTTGTCACTTTTTGTATGTTTTTCTCGTAGCTATGGTGATTGAATCGGAGTGGATAAATTTTAAAGGAGACAGGAAGCAGAAAAATTGTGATACTGTAACAATGATTGTTATTTTTATTTCGTAAATTTCTGATTTGTAGCGAATAAATTCCGTTTCAAAGACTCCAGAATTTTAAAAGTACTTGAGAGAGACGATTATCGCACAGGAATAAAGATATAAAACCCCAAGTTCGATGCATTAAACTTATCTTAGATATTTTGTCCATTAAAAATGCATGATTTACGTACATTCCAGACAAACTGTATTTGAAACAAATAAAATTCGTCAGTAGTAGTTTACTATACCTTATATATTCTAACATAATTTTAGATGTCAGTTTTTCTCTTTGAATAGCAAAACTGGAGAATTTAACCCTTCAGCGGGCGCGCCAATTTTTGGAACACCAGCACAAAAATACAACGTGGCACAAAATACAACGTCTCTTTCAACCCTGATTATTCCTTTTATAATAAACTTTCTTTTTCAAATTAAAAACAATAATTCTGCGTTTTATGACAAGATATAAAATCTTTATAATATTGAGATATATTTATTTTTAAAGGCCAAAGAATGTAGATACAATCGCCTTATTTCAAAACTTTCCGGTTTATTGGATCTAAGGACAGCGTACGAATTGATTCCTATTATGTTCAAAAATCTAAAAAACAATGAGATTGTCCATCTTTGTGATATGCGGGATACCGTGTAATAGCTGCACATGTGATAGACTACACCAACTTTTGCTTTTGTCATGTTGTAATCCAGAATAAGCGTTGGTTTATCACGGTTAAATCACGACTACTAATAAATGGAAAGGAATACAAGGGTGAGAAAATCAGACCTGCATTAGAAAGGGTGCAGCCATAAATAGAAACTGTTTAGAACATTCAAACCTTACATGTAAAAACAAACCATTCAAAATTACGAAAATGTTGCACTCTGTACACGGGCGCGCTCACTGAAGGGTTAAAGAAGACTTTGCTGATAGAATCAGAATGACTCCCAAAAATTAGAGGAAAATACTTTTTAATTTTCCGGTGAAAGATCATAGTGAAGCTTTCGCCATATTATTTTATCAGCTCTAATAACAACAAAAGATTATTTTCCCCTTAATCCATTCTATTTCAGATGAGATGGGAGTAAAAGGCACGCCTAATTTAATCCTTTCATAATCCCGATTTTATTTATGACGCTGTGAACTATTTTATGGTGGATGTTTCACCTGTAAATTATTCTATCAACATATAAAATCCGATTAATACCAGTTATGGTTACATTTAATCTCGCTAACAGAAGCTGTAATACCTATTTTTATTGTTCTGAGGCGAGCAGTTAACTAAAAAGAGCTTATAAGAGTTGGTAAGAAGGCAGGGAGAGAATTTTTTTTGTTTTAATCTTGGCGGTACATAAAACTTGGCGTATTTCCTGAACTGAAAAGAGCTTATACGCCTTTGATATTTTCAGTAGATGTATTGTTTGGTAAAGAATTGTTGGGTTTCAACATTCGTCTAGTCTAGCTAGAGGAATTTTCAAACGGCATAAAGTTAACAAAGCGACGTAGTACACTTAATATCTCTTTATGTAGCTAAATTCAAAGCTTTAATGTCTGATTTTTAGAGCACGGGAAGTGTGCTACTGAATATTAAGGAGTAAAATAAACCTCTGAAGTATTATTTGTGAAATGATTATTTTAGAAAGACTTGTTAAGTACTTCCTTATGGTGAAGTTACTAACCTGTTATTTGCTTTTCTGGTGGCAAATTTTGGAAAACCTATGGTCATTACTTCTGGACATTTTCTCAGGGGATGTGGGAAAAATAACTGACTAAACAAGAGATATGATCAATGACGTACAAGATACGACAGATTGGACTCCCACATTTCTAAAGATCACTATACTCGGGGCAAGCCTAACCTGACAGCACTAAATATACTAAAACGAACAATTTACACCCGCAACGCAAGTATCTCTCCGCCTCTACAAAATGCGGATTGCCATATTTGGCCTTTTATCGCCTATTGAGGATTGGTTTTCCATCGAGACGGTGTGGGTAGTGGTAACAGTTCGGACGGATTTCCTAGTTGTCAGTAGACACCATGAGATGGTCCGGTGAACATGTCGAATTGTCACAGTTTCGTTATCGAGGCGTTCTTTAAAAAGAACGATTCTGTAACCGCGACACAGCTTCGGGCTAGCTGTATGCAACTGATACCGTTCCTGATCGAAAAATAATCCTGTGATGAATTTAAAACATGAGAGTAAACGTGAGACGTGCTTTCAGAGTGAGTCTGCATTACCAAAGAAACCAAGTGGTCGCACTCCGAACATAAGAACACCTGAAAAAGTTCAACGAGTCCGTAAGTCTGGTATTCGAGAGGCAGTTGGCGTCATTTCCCCAGAGATGACCGACAGGCATTGCAAAAAAACGGCATCGCAAATAACGGGCGTTACCTGAGTGATGGTATTTTCCAAACCCGGTGGAAAAGAACTATTAGTACAATTAAACCTCGTTTATCCGGCCCTCTTTTATCTGGATCTCCGGATAATCCAGATCAGATTTCTAGACATTATTTTCATTTAATGTTTGTTCACATTAGGTAATAACTTTTAACTGTGATAGCAAGAACGTAACTACAAGTACGCCAAATATTCGCTTTTTAGTTTGATTCAATGTATAGTTTCTGCATAGATTGTACAATAAATTATGGTAATAAAATGCTTTTCGTTGAGTTTAAGAAAGAGACTAGACTTACCAATTTTATTATACTTACCAATTCTTTGTTAAAAAATGATGTGAAAAGTTATTTTTATATTTTATAATATCTTGTAAACAATACTATGTAATTTTGTTACAAAACATCGTAATAAACGGTAAGTCTGCTTAGTTAAGGATTTCGTTTTGCTTATTACTCAAATTACTCGGATTATCCGGATTGCCTGTGGTTCCAGT